>WEIS01014860.1:0-50227 GCA_013389965.1 Todus mexicanus | reverse complement strand
CTCCAGGGACAGGCAGGGCTGGGTGAGGCTGCACCACTGCTCAGGTCTGAACAGTATCCTCTCCCGTTTTAATGCAGTGTGATGAAACAGTGGTTCACTGGCCTCCCTCCTGGTGCTCTGCAGTGCGTCTGTGTTCTGTCAAACTCAGGAGTCAGCATCCCAAATAAACGTGATGCTGCCCAGGACCGGGAGGAACTTGTACTACAAGGAGCGACACTGGGATGTGTAGCTGGGCCATAGCTAATGGTGTCGAGCTGCACTGCAGCAGAGAGAGAATTAAAGAGGGTGGAAGAAGCCTGAAGGCCCTGGTTAGCAACACCTGCTGCAGCACCGTGCGCTGAGAGGTGGGTATGGATGCTGCATCAGCGCAGGGCCCCTCTCCCTCCTCTCTTCTGCATTGCTGCTGTGCACAGGTGTGGGCCACTGCCATGGCAGATGAAGAAGGCGAGAAGCTGGCCCAGCTGTGGTGGTCGCTGTGGCGGGTGTAGGGAGGGCTAGGAAACAGTGCTGCCCTTTGCGAAAGAGCTGCATGTGCTCTGAGGAGCTGGTTTTGCTCTGCTGCCAGAGTCTCCCGCAAGCATGCTTTTTCCTTTCTGGGAGACTAAATAGCCTCTGAGCATGGAGAATCTGGCAGCCATCACAGGCCTCGCTGTGTCGCTGGGGTTCTTTGGGGAAGGGAGAGAATACCCTGAGAGCAGGGGCTCCTGTTGTGGCAGCTGCAGTTTTCACGGTCTCGGGCTTCTTGCTCTCCACCTCTGCCATGTGAAGGGCTCTCCTCAGCTCCTCAGTGCTCAGCTAGCAGCAAGCTGCACGTCCCTTTCTGCCCATCTGCCAGGTTTGTGGCACCACGCACTCACTCCCTTTTAGGCACCTCTTGCCCCTGGTGGCATGGGCAATTTGACAACGGAAGGAGGAAGGAGGGACATGTCAGGACCTGGATGAGGAAATAAATATGTAGACGCAGATTCACAGAAGATAACATGGTGCTTTACATCTGGCTGCCACGAAGGTGTGTTGAGCAGTCTCTGAGGTCAGGAGAGTTTGCCCATCCTTGACTTGGGTGGGCAGTGAGTGCTCAGCCCGGCCCTAGCATCGCAGTGTCTCCTGCCAGTCTCGGTCATCTGCTGATGTTCCTCAGTCTGAAGCTGATGGTGGCTGGGGTGTGTGAGTCACCGGCCTCTGCTGGCCTTGGTCCACGCGCTCCATTTGGTGCTGCTTTGTGTGTGTGAGAGCGCGCTCCCTGCTCCCAGCTGTGCGTGCCTGCCGGCCAGCGCGCCGCTCATCAACTTCGCAGCTGTGCTGGTTTTTGCCTTTCTTCTAGCGCTGAGAGTCTTGTTCATGGATTAGGGGGAAAGAAGGAGGAGGAAGAGGAGGAGGGAGGGAAAATGAAAAAATAATTCATAAGCCAACAGAGGGAGAGATGCCTAGTAGAAGGGGATGTCCACTTCCAGAGCTGCTTCCCCCCCAGGCAGCATGGTGTGCCGTCATCCCCACTGTGCCTTCATCACCAGCAAGCAGAACATGCTGCCTCCCCACACCTTCCTGCAAGATGAACTGGGATCCGTGTTGGAAGTCCCCCTGCTTTGCTTAAGGGCAGCTAGCTCTTCTGGCCACCACATTGATTCCTGAGAAGAACCAAGCCACTGTCTCATGGTTTTCCATCTAGTTCTACTGCTTCTGGTGCTGCTTCTGCTCTCTCCATGTGGTGAAGGGGCCACCCATCCTGCAGGTAGATGGACTGGACCTATCTCAGTAGGCATCATCAGCTCTTGACCACAGTGTCTGGCCCATGGAGCACAGAGGTGGTGAATACAGAGCTGGGCAGCCCCTCCAGTGGGAGCTGGCTGGCAGCTGCAGACCTAGGACACACAACCTCGCGACCCTACGCCCGACAGCCTTCTTCACTGCAGTAGGTGCACAGAAGGTTTCCAGCTGTGGCACCTTGCAGGGGAACCATGAGACACCCCAATGGGGAGAGTCCCACGTGTCAGGAGGTGTTTGGAGGTAAGTTCTGCTTTTAGCAAAAGGTCGGGGAGGGCCTCTGGGTGGACTGCCCAGGATCCTCATTCCTGTGGCATTCCATGGACAGCATAACCCTTAGAGGGTCTTGGGGGTCAGGAGGTGAACTAAGACATTTCTGAGAGCTTGAGTGCCATCTTCTCCCCACTGGGGTGCTGCAGACTTGTGTGTGTCGGTGCGAAGCTTTCCTCTGTGCACCACAGAAGGCTTTGCCAAATCATCTGTACCTCGGTATGCTCAACAAAAACCTGCCATGAGTTGTGGCACCCATCACATGAGGTCTTTTGAGGATGAGCAGCACTATGAGAAAAGGGGTGGACCAGCCAAAATGGTACAGGTGATGCTGCACACTGGCTTGTTTCTCTGCGTTTTATGGTCCATGGATTTGGTGAAGACCCCACAGACTTCAAAATATTGTCCACCCTCCCAAACCTTTCCTGTGTCAGACCCAGTTTCCAAAAGGGGCCGTTAGGATTTCCCATCGCTTAGTCCTGTTAATCCTGCCTTTTCCCAGGGAACAGGAATGGCCTAAAGCTTGATTGTGCTTTAGCTGGCACAGATGCAGGTCTGTGGACTCCAAGGGTTGCCCACCTGTGGGACACCTGTGCAGATGAGATTAGACGAGGCCCTGGGGATGCAGGTTAAATTGGGACAGAGAAGTGGCTTCCCAGTGAGGGGCTGGGAGGGTTGTAACTTCCTCAGCAGCTGCGAGCCTGCAGAACGATGGGGAAGGTGCTCAAGGGGTCTGGGCCAGTGTTTAAACAGCCTGGAGCGGAACCAGGCTGACTTCACAGTTTATAGCCGGGGTGTGTGCTGCAGACAGAGGAAGGTATTTTCCCAGTCTCTCTGGCGATCCTCACTCACAGCTGGAGAAATGCTTTGGATGTGAGAGTCTCCCACTGAGATGTCAAGCCCATGTGCTCTGTGGGCTGTGCTGGGTAGGAGCTCGGATATGAGAGAGCCACAGCTGCAGCAAAGCCCCCCTTGCTTTGCACCAATGTGTCCAGGGCTGGTGGGGAAGGACCTTGGTGCCCTGGTCCTCAGGCTAAACCCCCACCCCCAACCTGAGCTTGCTCGTCGTGTAGTCCACAGACTTTCCCCAACTTACGAAGACCAGGGGAGACTGTGGCAGACCTCTATCAGGGACTTTGCCTTCTGGTCTAGCTGCAGGAGGTAACATGGTGCCATCCCCTGGCACAAGGCTCTCCCTGCCCTGGCAAAGCCAGCATGTGGGGTGGCCCACACCCTAGCACGGTGGGTTTGGGTTCCTTGTGGAACACCTTGCTGTGCTGTGAAGTAGGGAGAGGAGCAGCGACCCCATGGCACCAGCCCAGGAACAAGTGTGTGGGTGAAGGAGAGGTAGCTGCTCTGTTGGTGGGGACCGTGGGAGTGGAGAAGGAGTGGCTGGAGAGAGGGAATCACCATCCTCTGGGGTGCTCAGCTCCAGAGGGGAATGCTGAGTCTCTCACAGGATAAGCCCTCAAAATCCCAAGGGGGCTTCAGTTCTCCTTGGGGGCGTTTAGATGTGGTGTTGGGGAATATGGTTTAGGGATGAACTTTGCAGAGTAGGGTTAACGGTTGGACTGGATGATCCCAAGGGTCAAAGATTCTATGATTCTATGATCCTCTACCATTGCTCTAGAAGCAACAGTCGGGGGGTGCCTCTGATAGGGACCTGGGACAAGAGCATTCTTCGCCCCCTCTCCTGCCCCAGGAGAGATGGCTGTTAGGGGCGTGCAGGAGGATTCGGCCAGCTGGGATGAGGAGTTGGGGCAGCAGCTACCAGACGTGGCTGGACAAGAGGCCCAGGGAGGGGACAAGGGCACAGCAGCAAGCAACTGCCCCGGCAGGCTGGCAGCAGCCTGGTGTGCAGAGGCCAGAGTTGCAGTCTCTGAAACCGAGGGGGACGTTGTAGCCCTTGTCTCAATGACCTCTCCTATTAGGAGGGCAACAAAGCCTGGAGAATAAATCTGATGAGGAGACATTGAGAGAGCTGGGACTGTTTAGTTTGAGGAGGGGAGACCTCATCGCTCTCTGAAGCTCCCTGAAGGGACATTGCAGAGAGGTTGGTGCTGGGCTCTTCGCACAGGTGACTGGCGGTAGAACCAGAGGGAATGGTTCCGAACTACAACAGGGCAGGTTTAGACTGGATACTAGGGAAAAAAAAATTACAGCAAGAGTAGTCAGCTCCTGGAATGGGCTGCCCAGGGAGGGGGTTGAATCCCCATCGCTGGACGTGTTTAAAGGGCATTTAGACGTGGTGTTGGGGGATATGGTTTAGGGATGAACTTTGCAGAGCAGGGTTAACGGTTGGACTGGATAATCCCAAGGGTCTTTTCCAACCTCAAAGATTCTGTGATTCTATGAAGTTTATCCTCACCTCCTCTTGCCTCAGTTTTGAGGAGTGTGAGAGAGAGCACGTGGAACCCCACGGGGAGAGGGGGCACAGCCGGCACCCCAGCACAAGAAGCAAGCCTGGGTGCTGGGCAGAGATGCTCTGGCACAGCCCCTGGTGCTGGGAAGGCAGCAGGAGCCGGACCTCCTGGGCAGCCCCTGCTGCCTCCTCCCTCCCTCGGGCAGGGCAGGGCAGGGTAGGGTAGAGCCGGGCAGGGCAGGGCAGAGCAGCAGGCACCCCCACATTTGCTCCCCGCCTCCGTTCGGGCAAAGCGAGGCAGCTCCTACCCTGGCGCTGCTCCGGGAGCGCTGCGCACCCCCAGCTCCAGCGCTGCCGGTTCCCCGCTCGGTCCCGGTGCCGGGTGGGTGTTGGGTGGGTGTTGGGTGGGTGCAGGAGCTCTGCGGCTCCCTCAGCCCCTCCTCCACACCTGGGACACAGGCTCCCTTCTCTGCCGGCTCACACCCGGCTCTGCACGTAGCGAATGGAGGCGATTTCCTCCTCAGCGGCACCACATGGAAAGTATTGAGCAGTGTGGGGAGGTTTGGTTTTTTAAATTTTTTTTTTCTTTTCCCTTCTTTTTTCTTTTCTTTTTTCTTTTTTCTTTTTTTTTCTTCCCCTTCCCTTGCCCGACACGCAGCCAGTGGTGCTCTTGGACACCCTGTTGGATCTATCTCCAACTCTTTCTTCTGCTTTTCTTCTACATCTGCTCCTGGTCATCCTGCCCAGTGCTGAATGTTAGGAACTGACCGAATCCTGCAGCAAGCGCAGCCGGACTGACCTGGCAGGGACAGGGACAGCAGCAGGGACAGGGAGGGAGGCGGCAGGGAACATTCGTGGAATGTTGAGAAGCAAAGGGGGAGAATGAGGTTTTGGGGAGCTGAGATTTGTTGTGCCACTTCTGTCCCAGTGGAAAGAACTGTGGGGATCCCCTATGCCTCTCCCCTCTGGTCTGGTTGGTGTCTTCAGAGTCAGTTTACCCACAGAGGGGACACAGGAGTACTTATTCTTTCACTTTTCCAGTAGAATATTATTTCCCAGTGACCAAGGAAGGTGAAAACATCAGGCAAACCCTGGAGAAGAGCCCTTTGCTCATCCTGCTCATGACCTGGGGCCAGAACCCAAGTGTATTGTTTGTGCGAGGAGCTCATCAGCTGGTGGGGCTGGGATGGCCAAGGAAACCTTGTACTGACTGGTAGGCAGTCTGTTTAAATACCCAATGCTTGGTGTAGTCCTCCCTGACGAGGCAAACAGGATGCCGGGGACCGAGAAAGGACAGGTGCTATGGGTCACGAACTGAGTGCGGCAACCAGCTTAACATTAGTGTTTGTGGGCTGCGTTATGAGGACTTCTGCTACCACCGTTGTCTTGGAATAGGGTCATTGTCCCCACAGACTGGCTGCAGCACCAGGGAAGGGAGAACTGGGGCACTCACAGCACAGCTACACTGCTCCTCAGCCAAAGCGAGGGCAGCCAACCAGACAGACTGAAGGGGCAGAACCTCTGCAGCGCACTGGTGGCAGAGCTCAGGGGCTGTTCACGTGAGGGGGTGGCTTTGCTCTAGGGAAGGACAGCAGCTAGGCAGGTATAGAGCATACATAGACACTACTGAGATCGCAGTGCCAAGAGTTAGTCACCACAAGGACATGGTCCAGGCTCCATGCTGGGGGTAAATGACTCATATGGAAGTCTGTAGGACCAGAGCTTCGTTGCTCTTGGCACTTCAGCCGGATAGATTTAATGCTAGGTTGGCTACATACGTAGAGACAGGTACAGAGTCCTTTGCAGCATGCCGTGCCATTTTCAAGGACAGCACATACGCTCTCTGGAACAAGCATTCTATGAGCCCAAGAGCCCATCTTCTCCATCAGTACCCTGCTGTGTGTCTGAGGCACATACCTGTCAAATCAAAAAATTGGTCATAAATTCTTAGAGTGAGGAGAAGGGGAGAATTTTTTGCACTGAGCAGCTCACCAGCTTGTCTCAGTCTCTGTGCCTTGTCTCCACTCCCTGTATCACACACCATCCGGGCTGCCTGCTGTGGCTGTGCTGAGTCCACCTGCAGACGTCACTGGAGGGCAAGGGGCACACAGTGGGCAGGGTGTTTTCTCACCAGGTGAGTGCCTGGGCTGCTGCTATGTTTTATTAGTCAATATATGAGGAGCTAGCCCATTTCTACAGATCTGAGCTGGGCAGGTGGAGTGAATCCCTTTACCCAGGTGATGCTGCTGGTTCCTCTTGCAGGAACCTGCAGTACGTGAGAGTTGAAACATCATTGCAGGGGAGGAGGTGGTGGCCTTTCTCTCCACTTGACTGACTGGTGTTTGTCCTCTGGAGCGTTTCCTTCCTCTAAGTAAGCGCCCATCTGACTAATGTTTGAATCCTTTCCCTGCCTGCTGCTGCAAGAGCTCATTGCACAGAGGAATTGCTGTGTGCGTGCAGAACTTGCACTGTGTCATCCCTCAGAGCACGCTCCCTGTCCTCCCACAAGCTGCTCTCCTTGAGTTGGTTACAAGCTTTCTCTCTTCATTGGCACGTTTTACATCGAGCCTGGTCTTTTGTCTCCCAAGATTTTAACACTGTCCAAGTTCTCCTTAAGGTCCGAGACCTCTTCTCCTGCAAGCTGCAATCCCCCTGTGGTCAGTGCTCGCAGAAGTTTGCATGCATGCAGAGCATGAAGTGTTTCAGAAAGCTGTGGGACTCTTTAGCCAGAAGACATCAACGATGTACCATTTTCATATTGTTTTGGTACCAACCTAACCACTCAGGAGGATGCTAGGAAGTTCAACAGAGTGCTGTCTGCTAAAGAAGCTACAAAAAGTGGCAGCATCTCACAGGCCAGATGGATTTTGATCTCGGAGGGTGTGGGAGATCTTTGGGCAGTGGTATGGCGTGGGGTGTTCTTTATTTCCAGCTCCTCAGTAGTATTCCCAGATGGAACAACCTGGGACAGGCTGATCTGAACAACACCAACGGACTCAGCTCTTGGTGGCCAACGTGGAAGAGGCAACCGCGGGATGATGGGGAGGTACAGCCCATTAGGAGCCTCGGGGAGGTACTCTGCATCTGGGGAAGTCTGGGCTGGGTACCCCCACCCCTCACCACCTCCATTGCCACGGGCGCACAGTCCTGTTCTGGCACCTGTGTGTCAGCTCTGCTGGGACATACTGACGTGGGACTAAAGGCTTTGGAGGGAGGAATCTTCTCTCAGTGTGGCCCTGGCAGTTGGAGTGGAGCAAACCTGTCCCAACTTGCAAGCACCCCTCTTCCTCAGGAAGTGTCCCAATACCTGGAGTGCAACACCACTGCTTGGTCCTCGGGGTCCCTCTTTGCTTTCCTCTTCCATCTGAGAAGGGCTGATCCAGGTCCTCTTTCCTCCACGTCACTGCCTGAGACCTCACCATCACCCAGGCCCTCAGCCACTACTGTCCCACTCCTGGAAGATAACCAGGCACTGCCCCAGCACCGCAGCGTCCCCCAGCTCTGCTCAGCCCCATTAGCCAGTGAGCTGCATCCCTGATAGTCACCTGCAAGGAGTTGGCACCAGCTCGGAGCAGGTCCCATGGGCAGGCAAGAGGCAAAAGTGGGTGGCTGCTGCCTTCTCACCTGGCTCTGCCCTGCCTGCCAGGCTCGGGAGTGAGCACCCAGCTCGGCAGGGCTGGAGGCAGCTAGGGTGTGGAGATGGGAGCGTGCTGCCTGGATCCCTGGGCAAGCCTTCGTCAGAGCCCTGCTACCGTACGTGCAACCTGGCACTGAGAAGGGGTGTGAGCCTCCGTGAGAGGCAGGGAGGGAGAACGGTTATAAATGAGCCCGGATAATTAATTCCCACTCCTGATGCATGTTTGCTCTCCAACTTGTGTGCGTTGGCATGATCCTGGGCAGGGCTTGGCCCCACATCCAACAGACAACTTCTTTTATCTCAGTTATTTCATCAAATCTGTTAATTGTATCTATCTCAAGCCTTGGGCTCAGGATGGAGATTTCACATCAAACAGTGATGGCTCATAAAGTGGATCCTAGTCGGGCACTGGGCTCAGCTCTGAGATTGCAAAGAGGAGTAAGAGACCTCCCAGACTGTGATTTCATCCCAGGCTCTCTGCAAACACCGTCCTCACCCTGCTGGGGCAGATGGGGTCGGCAGAAGGCTGTCAAACCGTGTGTTTGGCAGGCTAAGCAGGGAAGGAGTTTCCCTCCCTGGTGACCTCTGCTAAGGGATGTCCCAGCCCTGCCCATGGCAATCGGGAAAAAACGACCACCTGAAGCTTGGAAACCTGCCACATCTGCAGTGGTTTGAATTTGAGAGCAAGTAATCTCTGTAAAATCCTTATCTGGAAGTCAGGCAGTGAGGCTTATCCCAAAATACATGGGCTTGCTGCCAGAGCTCCTTGCGTAGCACAGACACAGGGGTATTACATACGATGTCCCTCTTGCAGGAGCTGGCTGCCCAGCTCTAGGAGGCTCTCAAGGCTTCCAGTCTGTCCTGCACATGTCCTGCAGACAGGTCATTAATTTCCATTCCACAGCCCAGTCTCTTAAAAGTTTCTTTGCAGCCCTCCAGGCATCCCACTCTCTTGCCGGCTTCCCTTTTCACAACTCTCCAGCTCATCTCCACGGGACTTCGCCCTGAGCCTCCCTTCAGAAGAGTTTCATAGCTGAGGCCCAGGGTGGATATGTACGGGAAGACCACGTGGGTCTGCCTGGCCCCGCATCTTGTGCCTGGATGATCTCAGAGGTCTTCTCCAGCCTTAATTATTCTGTGATTCTGTGAGTTCAAGAGCTGACGGGACCATTTTTGACCAAGTGCTCCTCATGCAAGGAGAGTCTCTGGGCCGCTGTTGGGTCCTTGCTGAAAAACTACAAAAGATGGCTCCTTCCCAAGGATATACATCTCCCAGAGAAGGCTGCCAAGCAACAGACCTGGCCGCCAGCCACCAGTGAGCTGGGGAGTACTAGGGAGGGAACCCAGTGGATCCCTGTGCTCTCCAGCTCCGTGGTGAAAGTGGTTTGGAGGAGATGTGTGGGAAGCCTCTCCCAGGCACAAGCGAGTGTGAAGGGAGAGAGCATGCAGGCACTTGTTGGGCAAGCGGGCAAGCAGGCAGCATTGATCGCATGGGAGGGCCAGCAGAGTGGAGGCAGGACCTACTCTGTCCCAGGAGCATAAGAAGGTGGATGCTGGAAGTGGAGGTGTTGCATGTGGTGGGCAGGGAGGAAGGTTGGTGTCTGGCAAAGCTGGAATCGCTCGCTTTCATGAGATGTCCCACGGGACATTTATGGCTGTCCCACAGGCTCATCAATCACCTCTCAACCAGCCAGTGCTTGAACTGCTCCAGCAGCACAGCAATATTCTGCACAGCTTCATCTCTTCCCTGCCCGAGCAGGGGCCGTTCCCTTCCCCCATCTGCCCTGCCACACTCACTGAAGGGGAACCCGGCTCTTTAATTCAAATCACAAATTCTGGAAATGATTAGCAGGCTGTCATCACTCAGCCCCGCCGGATATCGGGCACGGGACGTTTCCGTCCCCTGTAATTAATGGTGTGCGGGGCTGCCTGGCTCTGGCTCCCCCTGGCAGGGGAGAAGTGAGAGGTGGGTGTAGCGCTTCCCCCGCCTCCTCCCTCACTGCCCAGCTGGGAAAAACCACTGGACCAAAAAGGGCAAAGAATAAATTCATTCATGGTTAAAGGTAAGGACAAGGCAAAAGGGTTGACCAAAGCATTTGGCACTCCTGTCTGGGAAAAGCAACGGAAAATAATGCGGTTGGGGTGGGGGAGACAACGCTGGGGCAGCCCCCTTCACTGATGCGCAGAACTGCACTTTGTGTGGCTGCTGTCACATACCCCAAGGGGCCTGGGAACTCGGCGGCCCGCTCGTCCCCTGTCCCTTCTGGGGTACCCAGAGGCAGCTGCCAGCTCCTGCCTGACGGAGAGGATGTCAGCATCGCACCCGCAGCCTCCTCCTCGCCATCACCTCGCAGCCTTTGTTTCCCCCTCTGCCTGCCCCTTTCCCAGGGCGCTCTCTGGCTCCCAGGAGCTGCCCGTTTGCCAGCTGCCTAGCGAGAGCCACTATCTGCCCCGTGTGAATGTTGCGCATCCATCCAGCAGCCTCCCAGCCCTCTGCTGAAACGCCTCATTGTGCAGCTGGCTGGACTACGTGAGCCTGGCTACGTGGAGCCTGTTTTGCTTTGAAGCTCACTCTTCCTTTTGAGTCAACAGAGCTGTGTGGTGCAATTGTAAATTTTCCCTTCGTTGGCCAAACTCCTGATGTTAACAAAAGCTCCCTGCTATGTAAACAGGCCAGATGCTGCGGGATGCTGTCTGCACGCTCACGTACCCTCCTCGTGCTGCGGGAGGTGCTGGACTCGCACCTGCAGGCTCCCTGAGCTGGGCAGAGAGGTTGGAGCCAAGTGCCCCCTGGCCAAGGCAGCGTCAAGAGAGGTTGGAACTTCGTGCCCCCCTGGCCGAGGCAGAGTCACCACTTCCCTCATCCGTTCACCAGTGACCTCAGATAAGTCTCTCCCTTCCTTTTGAATTAGCTGGCCCTGCTGAGATCCTGTCTGAAACGGTCTCAAATGTGGTAGTAATTATCTTACAAATAAAGCACGAGGTTCCAGATGACTAGGGAAAAACGGCAGAGGCACAGTACCTGTTCTTAAAGGAGTAAAGGAAACGGAGCCACGGGACAGCAAACCCTACCAGGCTGCCTTCAGCGCTGGGGAGCACCCTGGAGCAGACGCCTGATTTGTAAGACTGACCAAGATAGCAGAGTGAGAAGTAAGAGCCAACACGGATTTGGCAATGGCCTGATTTCCTTCTACAACAAGGTTGGAGGGCAAGGCTGTAGGAGATGAGGAAGATAGGTCCTGGCTCTAATGCTATGGTCTACTTGCGTGATCAGCCTGGGTGTTGGTTTCAAAGATGCCTATTACATTTGCAGTTGATGATCAGCCACCTGGTGGTTTCGGGCACTTTGGAGACCAGGATGGGAGTCCAGGCAGATTGTGATGTTAAGTTAAACGGATATAAACAGGATGCAACTCAGAAGGTCAAGCAGGATAATTTGCTGTATGCCTATGCAAGGGGCCAACAAGGCTTTCAGGAAAAGACATGGGTGTTGGTTGTGGTGACGGGTGTCATTACTGAGTGGCTTGACAACACACAGATGTGAAGAAAAACAAATGTCCCTACTGGGTTGTATAAATGAGAGTGCCACAAGCAATGTCTGCTGCAATCATTCCACTTCATGCAGTATTAGGAAAGCCTCATACTTTCTGGATATATCCAGTTTGGGGCAATGCAGTCTAAGAAAGGCATCCACCTCTTAGAGTCCATGGAAGATGATCAGCAGCGTAGTAACCATGACCTATGAGTAAAGGTTGAAATAACTGCATTCGTTTAGTCTGAGTAAGAGGAGAGGAAAGGGAAAACACAACAACTTTCAGATTTGAAACAACTGTCTGAAAAAGGAACAGAATGGATTGTTTTCCATCTCCAGGAGACATAAGGTTAGACATCCAGGAAAACTTTTCAGCTTCTTAAGCCCGTAAGGACTCCTGTCCTCTTAAGACAGAATGCTTTGCAGAGACCACACGGTCTCCTTCTCTAGAAATTTCCAAAACCAAGGTGTTACAAATTCATGTCAGACCTGGTTAGGTAGCAGTATCCCTCCTTAGCAGAGATACATCTAGATGGTATCACAGGTGCCCTGTTTTCAGTCACACACTGTTACACGATAAGGTGCAGCCATGTGGTTCCAGGAGTGAGTTGGTCTTTGCAGGCTGACGAGAGCGGCATTGCTGAAAATCAATCAGCAGTGATTCTTCTCACATTGCCATGTTTTCCAGACACCACACCATATTCCCTGTTTCAAAAAGCGGTTGTCTTGCAGGATACATGGCACACTACCAGCAAGCTGTCCGTTGCCCAGATGAAGCTTAACCCTACCCCTTCAGCTGATGGAGGACAGCAGGCTGCTATCACTTCTTGCTGAGAAATGCAGTGGTTTAGTTGCACCACGGAGGCTCCTAACTCTGCAAAACTAAGGGTCAGCCAGAAAGGTTCATTACATCATTCCTATCTACAATAACCAGATGACAAGATTTCTTGAATGGGCCCTTCATCCAGTGCTGGCTAGGCAACAAGTAAAGATTTAGAGAAGTGATGGATGAAGCCTACCCTTTGTTGTGGCTGAAGTTAAACCACTAATCCAGGGTAAGTTGCAAGTGTGGAGTAAACATCAGTCCCTGAATGAGCTTTCATGACAGTAGGAGAAACAGGGTGTGGTCTCCTGTAGACCTCACAGCAGTCGTTCAGGAGAAGAACATACTGAAGCTGGTGAATCTTCCAGGAGGCTAGGGGGAAAGCAAACACAGGAGTCCTTCTGCAGAAGCCTGTTCAGAGCAGACCTGAGCTGCCTTCCTTTTCATGCAAACCTGGTGCCGTAGTCTTACAGCTGTGCTGGTTCAGCTCCACGCTGAAGTGTACAAACTGCCTCTTCAAACTCAAATGTTCTGTGAAGGCTTGCTCAAGCAAATGGGTGCCTCTGCCAGAGGGTACGTGCGTTCACAGAGGTTGGGTGGAGGCTGCATGGAAAAACTAGACCCTAAGCCTCAATGACACAGAAAAGCCAACCCGCCGCACACATGGAAGGAGACATTGGCAATGAAAGGACTGTCCACTGCCTGGATTATAACACTGAGATGAGAGAGGCCACTGTGATATAAACATATGTCAAGAGCAGATGAAGGCTGGAGCAGAGACATTCCCCACAGGTTTATATGATTTTCAAGGACTTGAGGCCAATGATCTGTTTTCTGCTCTTCGGTGATTTCACAGATGAGTGACCTCAGTGATCTCATGACCCATTAATAAATAATTCTTCAAAACTGCTTGGCTGAATTGCCCCTGTGTAATAATTGCAGGGTGAAACCAAGGGGAATAGCTTCCTCCAAGATTTCATATTGCAGCTCAGGAGTGTTTGATAAGGCCATTCTGCAAGGACTACAAAATCCCCTGTGCTTAGAAGGGAGGAGAAAGGGGTCACAGTGAATAACACAGCTTGGATCTTGGAAAGTACCTTCTCTGGCTGTCCTGCTCAGCCAAGATGAAACTGCCGCAACAGTTGGTTCAGTTTTGCTGGATGAAGAAGCACAGAACTCTCCCAGCAACTCTCAGAAGCTACAACTGGCCCTCTAGACATTCCCCACTTTTATTGGAAACCAAAGGGGATTGTGTCTATGCTATTGATTTCTACCAGCCAGCAAAGCTTTGCCGCTCGAGGATGTCAAGCAGGCAGACCAGCCACACCAGCCAAACATCTCTTAACATCTCATTTTGGTATCTGGCAAGTTTGTTCCAGGGGCTGAGCTTGGAGGAGTACCATAACCTCCTCCCCTTCACGTCTGACCGTGGTGCTCGGGAGAGTGAGTCATCCATTTTTCATGTGGAGCTCCCCGTTGTTCCAAGGGAAAAGGCCACGCTTCCGGCATCCCTTGGCACGTGGGTTTCCATTCATCTGCTGATGGCCAGGCAACATGCCATCCCCGGCACAAAATGGCTGCCACTTAATTCCTCTGCTATTAGTGCATCCTTTAGGATGTTGCTAAATTTCTCCAAGATCTCCAAGTCTTTTGGACAGTCTGGCGGAGCACAGAGAGCTTGGCGTCCAGAGATTTTGGTGTCAATCCCTTAGTGCACTGTGGCCAAGTCAGAAAGGCTGCCTCTTCTTTCTTCTCAAGTTCTGTAAGTCCTGCATAGGGCAGGAGTAAATTGGACCTTTTGCTGCTTCAGCTCCATGGTTTCGGGCAGCAGAGGTGCATCCGTCCCTGAGGCTCTGTTAGCAGGAGACCGTCAGTAAAAGGTTAGGGAACACAGGATCCTCTCTTAGTGGGCAGAATATTAGATGAATAAATATCCCAAGGCAGGCGAGCCAAATCAGGCCCTCACAATTTGGAGAAGCCAGCCAAAGCAGAGCAGGTGGTCATCAAGTAGTCCCCTCACTTCATGGAGCACATAAAGCATCACTTCTTGGTGGGATCAGCTGGCTTTGTCCTTGCTGTGGATAAAACTCTCCTGTTTCACAGGAGATGGTAAACAAGTCCTGAACCTCATCCCTTGGCTCCAGGGCACACAGTTGCAAAGCTCCTCTGATCCGTGTGGGAGGAAGGGCCTCCACCCTCTTTATGGCTGCCCCGTAATGAGGCCCAGCTGTAAGCCTCTCCCTTCCATGCCTGGAAGCCCAGGCTGGCCTTGTGGGGTGGGGCACAGGCTGTTTAACCCATTCCCTGGACAGACAGACAGACAGATGGACGGATGGATGGACAGACAGATGGATGGACATGATGCTTCCCAGCTGCCGCTGAAGCACTGGGTGGCTCTCTCTGCTGGCTTGACTGGCCGATTGCCAGAGAGGTGCAAAAAGGCTGGGGTGCAGAGGTGTGTGGGTTCATGTGCTGCGAGGAACAGCGATGATTTTGCCCGATCCCCACTGAGAGGTGCACCGAGGCGCCACCCCTTGCCCGGCCTGCTGTCTCTGCTGGTATCTGAGCATGGCCAGGACGTGTGGGGCTTGGTAAGGGGATGGGTTGTCCGCGACGCCTTCTTCACAGGGCTGTTCCTGGTGGCTCCTGCTGGCACCATCAGGCTGAGGATGCTCATCCTGTGGACGTGTGGGTCCGTGGGTTCTTGCAGGGTGCCCTCTCCTTCTGCAGCCCAGCATCCCAGCACCACTTGGGGCTTCGGCTCCTTTTTTTTTTTGAAGCGGCTTTTGTCCCTTAGAGAAAGTCGGCGGCAAGGAACCGTCTCCGGCTGGCTCTTGCATCCAGGCACAGGCGAGTGGCCAGGCAGCCGCTGGTGTGATGCCTACGTAGCACCGCGCCATGGAGACGAGGCAGGGGATTCCTGAGGTGACAGGACTGAAGCGCGAGAGCGGAGCGGCGCTGGATGCTGAGAGGCTTTCTCTGCTCATATAGCTAATAGACTAATTAGCAAGGAGCTCGAAACTTGGCCGTGTTTGTTGTCAAATGCAGGGCCCTTTCCAAGTGGTGTTAACAGCCTTCCCTTTTCACTCCGGGCGCATTGTACAGCCGGGGCTTTTCTGCCGCTTCACAGAAGATTCTTCATTTAGTAATGGATATAGGCTGAATGGCTGCTGCAGCTAGAGGTGACACCGGGATGGGGCAGGAACGGGGCAGGGTCCTGGGGCTGAGAGAGCAGCAGGAGGCTGGGAGAGGGGATGGAGGGGGCACCGGCCCAGCCATGTGTAATGCGCAGCCAGGCCAGGGGCAGTGGGGGGCTGCGGGCATGCTGCGGGATGTCGGGGTAGATCGGGGGGCTTAACCAGCTGAGGTCCCTGGGGACCTGGTGGCAGAGCGGGTGCCCATAGGCAAGAGAGGAACGCATGGGCGAAGGTGTGCTTCCAAGCTGAAGGTATGGCTCCTTGTGGCGTTTGCCCACTTCTAATTAAGATGCCAATGTTTAAATGATTCCTTTGAAAGATACTCCCCTTTCACACGAGAGACAAAAAGTTCACAGAGGCGAAAGGCTGCCGGCACTGGCAGGACGCTGGCAGCGTGCGGGCAAGGGGCGGGCGAGCTTCCCCGACGCCCCGCTGCCAATGCAAATCTCCGGGCGCAGCTGAGCCGAGCCCAGGGGAAACCGGGAGGGTTTCCGCTGGGTTCCCACAAGCGCAGGAGCCGAGGCTGTGCCTGCAATCACGTCTGCCCACAGGCAGCAGCCTTTGTAGGCAGCCTGCATAATGGTTATTCACTGCTGGCGGGAGCGAGGACTCTTGTCCCTGCGGGGCCACCCTTCCATCCGGACACCTGGCAGTTTGGTTTTCTCCAGCCTTCCAACTGCTGCGCTCCTGACCCTTCAAATTCAGCACCTCCTCAGGAGCATCATCCCTTGGTTTGCCCTGGGGTGGCTGAGAGTGAAGTGGCTGGGGGCTTCTGGGGCTGCCCTGTCCCCTCAGGACATTGGTTTTTGCAGAGAAGGCAAGTCTGGGAGGTGAGGGTTTTGCAGGAGCTTGCCTGCAACCAAGGCTGCAGGAAGGGGAGATGCCTGCAGCCTTGGCTGTCCCTCAAGTGCTCCACGGTGCCTGAAACAGGGTATAATTCACACCTTCACCACACACTCAATATACCGCCCCAGCCAAAGTGAGGCGAGCACCTGCCAACCGCACAGAAATATTATCTTGGTCTCACGACAGATATTAGGCACCGAGCCTGAAGCGTGCCCAACCACCCCCCCAAGCTCCATGAAGGCTGCTTGCCGGCGGCAGGCCTGGCTTTCCCACAGACGTTTGCAATGGCATGGCATTGCTGCTGCTGTTTGCTTTGGATTGGGGATGACTGCTTATGGAAGGCAGCCGAAGCCGCGTGGATGGCAGGTAGAGCAGAGTTGGAGTGGGGGCGTGGGGGTGCCCTGCCGGTGCAATGGCTCATATCCCTGGCATGGTGTGGTGGAAGTCTCCCAAAGCCTCAGAAGTAGGATGGTGGTTTGGTGGAGTCATGACTCCGTGACAAAAGCCATGACTGAAAGCGTTTGACATATCCACACTCATTCATGTGATGATTGGAGCCAGAAAACCTTCCAAAAACATGTCCCCTCCTGCTGCTGGAGATCCAGAAGGAATTAACTCCCTTTAATAGCAGCCAGGAGACCTAATATAGACTCAGGTATTTGAGTCCTCTTATTCCCTTGTCACTTACTGCCAGGCTTTGACTCCTGTAAAATCTGTTTGAAGACCATCTAATGAGTGCTCCATGCAATCCCAAGGTTTGCCAGCCCATGAGCTGCCTGGGAGCTGGTCATGGTGTGTGGAGCATGACTAGCCACCGAGTCATGCTGGCTATGCTCCTCTTCCCTGACTGAGCCACCAGCCATGCTGCAACAAGGCCAGAGAGACTTCTGAGACTGCTATGCAGCCTGCCAAGGTGCTGAACTCCAGCACTGACAAGCTCCGGATCTCACTATTTGGACCTTGGAACTCTGAAGTTTTCCATGAACGTCAGCTTCTAGTCTGGAAAATAAGTTTGGTGACAGGGTCGGATTTCCAGCTGAGAAGAATGAATGATCTCACTACCCAGCAGACTATTTCCAGACTGGCGTTTCCCAAATGGACTGCTACAGTGCTAAGCTCTCCTGAAGCAGGGCTGGTGGTGCGTGGTGGAGCCAGACTATTTCCCATTGTGCCAGCTCTCTTTTCCATTGTGTCCAGTAATAGGACAAGGAATAATGGGTATAAGCTAGAGCATCGGAAGTTCCAGCTCAACATGAGAAGAAACCTCTTTACTGTGAGGGTGGCATCACTGGAACAGGCTGCCCAGAGAGCTTGTGGAGTCATCTTCTCTGGAAATGTTCATAACTCACTTGAATGCATTCCTGTATGGTCTCCCCTAGGTGATCCTGCTTTGGCAGCAGGATTGAACTCAATGATTTCTAGAGATCCCTTCCAACCCCTAACATTCTATGATGCTATGATTCTATGAAGCTCGGCTTTATCATTTTCTTCTCTCTCCCTCCTTGTGTTAGGGATTTCAGGGCAAAGACCTGGCTGCTTTGCATTTCCTGCTTCTTTCTATGTTTTCCTTTCTGGACCTGGATGTGTCCTCAGTTTCCTGAATGCTGGTAATTCCCAGCCACTCACATGCCTTCTAAGGTCTGTTTTGAGTTCGCACATTGTCACTCATTTGTGATCCAGGCCTAGGGACTGGGCAACCACGGAGGTAGTCTTGGTCCCAGGTAGTTTTCAGTTTAAACAACCTTTGTAGTTCCCGTTGAGCAGGCTCTTCCCTTCTGGTCCTTTCAGTTTATACCTTAACTCATCTTCTCCCTCCTGCCCTTTCCCCTATCTCACTCTGTCACTTCTTTTGCTTTTCATCCCTACTTTCTGTTCATTCCAGCTCCTCCCTCTGCTACTTCTTGGCCCCTCTTCTTCTTCCCCTCCAGTGACCTGCTTGCTGCTATGGAGGAGACAGGGAAGAGACACAGGAGTCCTCACTGTGCTTGTGCCTTTGGGAGGAAGCAGTAAATTCAGAGGTGTAGCAACCCAAAACTGGCAGCAGAGGGACAAGCATGGGCTGACACAGGAGATGCTTTGAAGACACTTGGACAGACTGCCCCAGTAAGCAGCCTCAGCCTAATACACCCAGTTATTTCCACGGTCAGCTCTCCTTGCTGTTTGGAGCGCTGCTGGTAGGAAGGTGAGGAATGGGTGGAGGATGGGTGAGAAGCCTGCCAGTGGCACAGAGCTCCCCTGCCACGAGATTCAGTCATCCCCAACTTTGCCCAGAGTGGGGGGACATCATTGCTGGTGTGCAGGCAGAGGGTCCCAGGGGGTTGAGGGTGGGAAATGCTCTGACAAAGCTGAGGGCCGCTGGGGAAAACAGGAAAATGGCCGGGCAGGCGATAAGCCCAGAGCACAATGCCTTGGCTGAGGTCTCCACGCAGACACAGCCAGAGACGCTGCTGCTCCCATTTCCGACAGCAAACAGCAACCTCCCAGCAACACTGCCTGGGGAAGGTCTGCGCCTGCTGAAGGGCGGCTGGGGTTGGGGAAGCCACAATAGCTGACAGCAGGTGAGGATCTGCTGTAGTCACCTGGCTGGATTCACAAGCTTGACATCTTTTGCATCTCCTTTTTCTGTGTTTTCAGCAAGACCCAGGCTCCCTCACTTGTGTTCTGGTGTGAAGTCCCCAGCAGAGTTATGTTTTGCTGGTTTCCTGAGGCAGAAATGGAGAACCAAACATCCTCTGATATCCACTTGGTGTAAAGATCCAGCTTTTCTGTTGTGAACAGCAGAAAGCACAAAACTGTCAAAGAAACAGGTCTTGGAGAACATGGGAGGGCAGATTCTCTGCAGTTCCACTTTCCTGTCTCAGCAGTGCCCTGCTGAATTCGCTTTATAGACACCAGAAACAAGTCTCTGCAGTGGCCAGCGTTCCCCACATGCCACAGGCTCCTGCAAATTGGAGTGGGAACTTCCCCCTTCCTCTGATGCTGCTGGCACAGCCTCTGAGCTCATCTATTCATGTCCTTCATGATGAAGAAGCTGAGGAAGGAAATGTTAGTAGTGCCCATCTTCAACAGCTTGGGCAAGGAAAGGAGGGGGTGTGCTGGGCATGGAGCTGGAGAGCTATCTGCAGCCAGCTGGCACCTGCAGGAACAACACGAAGATGGAAGGTGCTGCCTTCATGCAGCAATTGTTACACGTCAGGCCTGTTTATGCACTTAATGCTCTTTTAAGCTTTTGCTCTCTGATAGCCAGAGGCTAAGTATTGGCCTGCTACAGTGAATAACTGAGAAATGAATACAACATCTACAAGGACAACTGATGTGAGCTCAGAAGCTGGTATTCCTGCCTCCCCGTGACTTTTGCCTCTCGCTGCCCACAGCCTTTGTCATGTTTCTCATGCAAAGAGACGGGGCTCTGTGACAGTGCCCTGCTGGGCTATTCTGCAAGTGACACCCAGCGAAGGAGGTAACTTGCTGCCCAGGAGCATCTCAGTACCCTGAAAACGCATCAGCCACCTCCCACAACTTCATATGCTTCCACTTCCCCTTGGGCTTGCCTGTTGTGGAGTGAACATCTTTCTCAGAGGGTTTCAGTGGATCTGCGTTACTCTGAGAAGCAGTTGATATGGGCTGGATGTACCAAAAGTGAGTAAACACAGGTGCGGATGGCAGCGAAATGCAGCCGAGAGCTACCAGCATGAGAACTGTCACCCACGGAGGCTGCTGCGGGCTCTATCCCTGCAGAGCTGCCCTGCTACCAGCCCTCCAGACAGCTGAAGTAGTACACAGGGACAGTAGGACACAGGGACACCTTGGTTGCAGTGTGGATATATTCCTAGTAACACCAAGGATGGGTTTGAGCAGCCAAGTTACTACGTGCCTCTTGTCCAGTGCATGATATTACAGGGACTTTCCTAGCCCAGTGTTGTCACCCGTGTGTGTGTGTAACCATTACTGACAGCTGCTGACTCATGGACTCCGCACACCTCTGGCCCCAGAGACTGCTCTCTGGTCTCCATAACAGCTGGAAACCTCATTCGTTTTCAGGAGATGAGGAGGAGAAGGTGACTAAGACTTAAGTTAACTCCCAGCTGGCCCATGACATAACGCACAGAGGTGCACACGAGAAAACCACGTCTTAGAAAACACTCTGCTGTGTCTGCCCCTTCCCTTCCCTTCCCTTCCCTTCCCTTCCCTTCCCTTGTAAGGGAAAATGTGTCTGAGTGTGGAATATGGATTTTGGGTACATCTGGGGAGATATTTCTGAGCGAGGGGTGCAAGACCTCTTGCGGTTCCCAACTTGGTGGGTGAGAAGTGGGAGCAGGCCAGGATGCTCCCAAAGAGGGCTGCGTGATGAGGCTGCTGGGGGTTGAGCAGAGGGAGGGAGGGAGCCTCAGTGTTCTGCAAACTCCTCAAGGGCGCAGGAGCCATGCTGGGCTGGGAACCGCTCCAAAACTGCTGACACAGGCAGAGAGAGCAGCAGCAGCGTGATCCCTAGCACGGCATTGCCCGCGGGCCAGCGGGAGGAGGCATGTGGCCTTGGGATGGAGGAGATCACGATTTCTCTTTCTTAGGTCAAAAATGGCAGGCGGGCCGGTGTGATAGAAAAGCACACCTGCCTGCTTGGAAACTTGTGATCACCTGGGTGGCACCAGCCGGCAGCTGGGCTGGAGGGGCCACCGGGGATGTGCGTGGGGGCACACGTTGCTCTTGGGGCAGGTGCAGCCTCCGTCAGGGCTGGCCAGGCACCGGGGTGCCAGGGATGAGCGGCCAGGCGCCCGTCACCGGCCTCGCTGCCTGCCAGCCGGTGGGGGCTGCGGGCAGGGAGCCTCAGCTGACGGGCACGCTGGCTGCCAGCCGGGGCACTTGGCGCAGCAGCGCGTGCCTCCCGCCCCGGCACACACGGGCTCGCACGTTGCTGACCGCACGTACATGCCCCACAGCCCAGAAGGCCCTGGCAGCAGCCGCGCGTCCCGGGCTCCCAGCCGCCCCTGCCGCGCTCCTTGTCTGCCTGCCAGCCAGTGCCCCGGATCCNCTGCAAGTGACACCCAGCAAAGGAGGTAACTTGCTGCCCAGGAGCATCTCAGTACCCTGAAAACGCATCAGCCACCTCCCACAACTTCATATGCTTCCACTTCCCCTTGGGCTTGCCTGTTGTGGAGTGAACATCTTTCTCAGAGGGTTTCAGTGGATCTGCGTTACTCTGAGAAGCAGTTGATATGGGCTGGATGTACCAAAAGTGAGTAAACACAGGTGCGGATGGCAGCGAAATGCAGCCGAGAGCTACCAGCATGAGAACTGTCACCCACGGAGGCTGCTGCGGGCTCTATCCCTGGAGAGCTGCCCTGCTACCAGCCCTCCAGACAGCTGAAGTAGTACACAGGGACAGTAGGACACAGGGACACCTTGGTTGTGGTGTGAATATATTCCTAGTAGCGCCAAGGATGGGTTTGAGCAGCCAAGTTACTACGTGCCTCTTGTCCAGTGCATGATATTACAGGGACTTTCCTAGCCCAGTGTTGTCACCCGTGTGTGTGTGTAACCATTACTGACAGCTGCTGACTCATGGACTCCGCACACCTCTGGCCCCAGAGACTGCTCTCTGGTCTCCATAACAGCTGGAAACCTCATTCGTTTTCAGGAGATGAGGAGGAGAAGGTGACTAAGACTTAAGTTAACTCCCAGCTGGCCCATGACATAACGCACAGAGGTGCACACGAGAAAACCACGTCTTAGAAAACACTCTGCTGTGTCTGCCCCTTCCCTTCCCTTCCCTTCCCTTCCCTTCCCTTCCCTCCCCTTCCCNTTGGGGCAGGTGCAGCCTCCGTCAGGGCTGGCCAGGCACCGGGGTGCCAGGGATGAGCGGCCAGGCGCCCGTCACCGGCCTCGCTGCCTGCCAGCCGGTGGGGGCTGCGGGCAGGGAGCCTCAGCTGACGGGCACGCTGGCTGCCAGCCGGGGCACTTGGCGCAGCAGCGCGTGCCTCCCGCCCCGGCACACACGGGCTCGCACGTTGCTGACCGCACGTACATGCCCCACAGCCCAGAAGGCCCTGGCAGCAGCCGCGCGTCCCGGGCTCCCAGCCGCCCCTGCCGCGCTCCTTGTCTGCCTGCCAGCCAGTGCCCCGGATCCGCTTCCTCCCTCCCTCCCTCCCTCGCTCTTTTTTAACCTTCTTTTTTTTCCTCTCGCCCAGTTGCAGAAGGCAAGGCAGGGGGAGAAAGAGGGGATGGCATCAGTGAATGGGAGGCAAGAGGGGACAGGAGAAGGGTCAGGGGTATCACTGCTCTGCCTGTCTGCAAAGAGATGGGTGCTCATTCCACCACCACAATCGCTTCCAGAGAAGTCACTTCCTTCCCTCCCTCTGCTCTTTGTTTCACTCCACAAAGGAGGAGAGGACGGTCTCCGTGCCAGGCGGGGAGCATGTCCTCCATGAAGAGGCAGCGCTCTCCGAGCAGCTGCTGTGCCTGGCGTTGTGTCTTGGGCGCTGCTCCTGCTGCCCAAAGCAAAGGGGTGCTGCTGCTGAGTGGGGCTGGGACCCTTGGGCCTCTCCCAGTGTGGACTAAGCCATCACTTACCCTCCTTCCCGGTGGCACACAGGGCTGGGTGGCTTGGCCCAGGATTTGGGGTAGGTGGTGAGCCCGTCAGGAGGCTGTACGAAACAGAGCGGTGGCTGGTGACAAACAGCTCTGTTGGAGAAGCACTTTCAGATGGAACTTGCAGGGCCTATGTGTTGTTTGCTGGGGACAGCCTTAAAGGATGGATGGAAGACAAAAAGGGAGACACAAGGTCTCTACTGGACATTAGTAGTGTGCAGGGGTGGCTTGCATTCATGTTTGTTAGTGTTCCCCATGAGGTCCAAGATGATGCCCACCTCCCCACTGTCACTTCAAATCCCTGACTCTTTTTCAGTTTGCACGAAATCTTTCTCCTCCAACTTTCTAACCCGGGGCTTTTCCAGCCTGAGGTCTCTGCACTTTTAGGGAAACCTACTCCTGTATTCTCATGCCCCACAAAGGCAAAGGTCCTACGTTTTGTTTGTTTTGTTCAAAGCCTTCTGATGCATTTTTCTCCATCTTTCTTTGGTAGGTGGCCCAGGGCAGAAGGCAACCAGTGGCCTCTGACTCCGTGTTGGAGGGGGATCTGTAGAGTGACACGTTGAATTTTGCTTTCATCAACTTGTGAATCCAGTAACAGCACATTTGGCACTGTAGTGTTTTTTTTCTTTCTCTCTTTTTTTTTTTTCTTTACATTGTATTTTTTTTTTTNNNTACATTTTTTTTTTTTTTTTTTTTTCCTTCCAAAAAGCCTGTCCTCTTGAGGTCTCTGACTGGGAACAGTGAACTCATCCCACATCCAGGCAGGCTTCAGGTTCTTGTGGTCACTGCCCTAGACTTCTCAATCATCCTACTGCTCATAGTCACTCCCTTGCTGTTAATAAGAGGAAGGGCCAAGGGCATGAGTTTTCCTTTGACCCTCTCCTGGAGAACGCGCCTGGCTGGCTGTGCCACATGGCATAACCTTTACTCACCACAGGAATGTCTGCTTGCATCCACAAACCCACAGATGTCAGGGGGCAACTTGCCTCAGTGAGACCTCGTGCCAGCAACGCTTTCTTGTGCCAGCAGCCTCAGTGCACCCAAAGCTCTTGCTCTGTGAGCATGTCCTCTGCATCAGGTCTGCCCTGGCCACGCTTACCGTGCTGGTTCCTGCAGCCAGCCACATGCTGCTGTCACCTCTCCTGGTGCGTGTCTGCAGGTACTGGTTAGAATCCCTGCCCATTTTATTCCTAACTTTCTGGCTTTGTTTCCCCAGACACGTTGCCTTGCTCCGCACGGTAGTCTTACATGGACACCAGCATTTGTGGGTGCTGTTGGATGTAGCTATGTGTACTCAATATGGAGGTGCATCTCCCTTCTCTCACCCATGTTTCTCCTTTCTTCACCCCAAACATTTTCCCCCTGAGCTCTTTGCTGTTGATCTGCCACACCCCAGAATTGTCAGTGCCCTCTGACTATCTTGTCCATGGAGATGGTGAACAGCTAGGCCACAGGGGTGACTGGGTGGTTATTGTCATACATGACAATGGTCTCCCCCTCATTTTCTCCTCTGCATGTGCCAATGGACCTTTTAGATTCCCACCAGTCTCTCATTTCAGAGAAATCTGTCCATTAATTCTCATGGATCGAGAGTACATTTTCGTATGCTTGTATAGCTTGAAGGTTACCTAGCCAGCCTTGTTGGATTTGAAGGTAAGTAGTTTTCACCCATTCATCCAGTTGCTTCCTGTAAGAAATTACATGTCCATCCTCTTTGAGCCCAAAATCTCAAAACTGCTGTCACTGTCTTTCTTCTGTCCTCATTCCTGAAGGAAATTCTCCTGACCTTCACATACATTTGGCTCTTCAAAATCGTATTTGAAGGTAGAAAATCTTCCTTCTGCAGAAGATTTGTGCTTTGGAAAAGGAAATCCCTTGGTTTGATGATGCTCTTGGGAAGCTTCTGGAAGACTTTTCTCCTGGTAATGCAAGGGCAGTATGGACAGTGCTGTTTTCTTTATGAGAGTCCAGAGTATCTCAAGCCCTGCATCTGGCTGGGGGTCAGTGATGAGGCCAGTCGTTTGTTCGGGCTCCTGGAGATAATTATGTCAGGGTCAAGCACTGTGCCAATGAGCTTCTTTTAAGGACTGATTTTCAAGACTGATTTCCAAGACATAGTCAAGGCTCGGGCAGCCTATTATTGACCTCAAAGCCTGATGGCTTGGTCTGCATTGCTATTTCAGTCTGTGTTTTCACTGACTCCACTGACGCAGCTGCTGCACTTTTATACACCTCTGTTGTCTCTTTGTACTTGCTTTGAACCCCGCCTTACCAGACCACCTTTCCCAACATCGCACCTCAGTGAAACTTGTTGTGTCCTTCACTCATCCAGAGAGAAGAGGCCATGTGTGGACAGCGTTGAGTTTTCTGTCAGCCTGCTCCAATTACTTGTCCCAGCAACACAGTGGAGCGGGGAAATACAGCCTTGCTCTTCTAGATGGGCAAAGGGGCATGACAGCAGCATGTGGGAAGCCAGTAGCAGAAACATCACTTGAATGCAAAACTCCAGAGTCCCAGGCTTAAGTCAGGACAAATGTCACCATCTTGAGGAACAATAGCAGGCAAAAGTGTGTATTTTTCCCACATCCAAGCAGCTGTGTCACCACTGAGAGCAGGAAAGGATGAGAGGAATTTTGCTAATAAGGACTAAGTATGAGGCTGTGCCTGAGCTCAGACCTCCTGCTTAAAATGTCCCTCCTCATGTGAGTAATCACACAGCAAGTGACCTTAGCAGGGCAAACCTTGGAGACCATGGGAGGTCTGAAGGTGCCAGGCAAAAGAAGTGACGAGCCTGTGCCAGCCCATCTCTGTGAAGAGGTGAAACAGGCATCCAAAAATAGCCCACCATGCTGCTGCCAAGAGCAACAAACCTTTGATAAACAGTTTAAAAATAACCTCAGTGGGAAAGACAGTGCAGCTCCCTCCATCCGAATTGGGTTTGTGTTGCATTTGCCTTCCAATGCCCCTGTCAGCTCTCCACTAAGCGTGTTGCTCACATGATGCCTGCTGCCTGTGGAGCCTGGCCCTGGCTGGGATGCAGGTGACCACGAGGGACTGCGAAGATGCTTGGCTATATTTTTACTGTTGCAGCAAGGGTTTGACCTGACCAGGAGCAGGAGCAGGGAGGCAGTCCGGCAGGGATGTGCCTGGTTGGGGCTGCAAGGTGCTTTTAATGTTGTGGCTTCGCACCCTCCTGTTGACAGAAGGGAATGACTTGTGCGAGTGTGAAGTGGAGAGAGGAAAGTGCAGGGAGGTCTGCTGCAGGAAACAGGAGCCAGACATGCCAAGGGCCAGCATGTCCCAGAGAGCCCTTCTCAGAGAAGGGGGTTAGTGGAGGCCCTCTACTCCGTGTGCCCTCACCCAGTGCTGGGACACAGAGCGGGTGCAGAGAGGATCCACTCGCCCAGGATAACAGTGCAGACCATAGCCAGGAGATCACACTGAGATGCAGCCCCATTCCTGTCTGTTTGCCCCAGGACAGCGGCACCTTTCCCTAGAAAAAGGGAGGTTTTGTGGGCTGAGTCCCCTGGGGTGCTGGTTCTGCATGGAAGCCCTCAAAGCTCTGGTGAGCTGCATAGGCAGCCCTGGCAAGCAGCAGAGCAGCAGGGCTCATTGCACTGACACACGCTGTTGGGCAAGATGATGTCAGCGCTATATGAAGGGAGAATGCTTCCATCCCCCTCAGCCCAGTGTCATGCGCACACACACCTCCGCATTTGGGACACAGACCCAGCACCATTCCCCTGCTCCGGCTGCCTGGCAGAGTCCCCCTCCAGAGTAGCAGGGAGCAGGGCCTGGAAAGAAAAAGTCATACACGGCTAGAAAAACCTCGTGTTTTGGAAGGTGATTGTATTGCTCTTGTGGGTGGGGGAGAGCGGGAAGGAGGTGGGGCAAGGAAGGGGCAGGCAAAGCTTCTCCAAACATTGTCACTCCGGTGCAGTGATCCTTGGAGAGCCTTTGCCATTCTGCTGCCAGCAGGCAGGAGCCAATTAAGGGCAATTAGGGTGGAAGCGGAGAAGGCGCCCCTTTAGCTGCCGCCAGAGCAGCCGCTGGGAACGCTGGCAGGGCTCCACACTGTAAGGTTATTAGAGTTCTCCCCCATATTGTCCTTGGAAGAGATGCTTCAGAGCCGTCTGCTCGGAGCAGCTAGATGAAAGAGAGACTTCCTTTGATGTGTTCACCCTGAGCCTCTGCTGTGGCGCATGTAATCAACCCTAGCACTTCTCCAGCACCTTCCACTGCTGCTAATTACCTAGGCCAGTTACCCCAATATCTGAGGTCTCCCAGGCAGAGCAGGACCCCCCAGGGCACAGACGTGGCCTCTGCCCCGCACAGTGAATCCTTCTGCATGAAACAAGATGCAGCAAGCGAGGGCAGGGAGCAGCAATGAGGAGAGACGATCTGGGGCAGAGGGCTAGCCAGTCTCCATTAGGAGAGAAAGAGAGGCACAGTCAAAGACGAGTGGACTTGCTCACAGCTACACAGGCTGTGGCACAGACCCGGGGCTCTTTCTGGGGGGCCGCAAGCTTAACAGCTGGATACTGATGATCTCAAATCCCCCATTCTATCTGCACGTACTCTCATGGGACATCAAACCATATGGAATGACAATGACTGAGCTTGCGACAGCTTTGTTGCTCATTTTTCCCCAACATTTACAGAATACTTTGCCTTGGCCACCCCTTCCTCCCCTACAGCTCAGGCAGCTGAGGAACAGCAGAGGCAGGAGATGGGGCAGCTCTGCTGCGTGTCATGAAGATGTCCCCTTGGCCTGCTGGACAGATGCTTTCTCCAATTCTTGTTCTGCAAGCCTGAGTACTAAGTGCCTCTGGGCAGCACTGTCCTGCCAACACAGAGATATCACCACGGCACAAAGTTTCCTAATATGTTGCCCACAACACCCTTGTTCCTTTCTCCCTCCTCATTCTACATCTTGGACAGTCCCTCTCCCTCCCCATAGGTCACATCTCCTCGTCCTTATTCTCAGGTTTTATTGCACGCAATGTAACCATACCCATCTTGTGTTGCTCCCCCCGCAGCTACGTGTGCTGCCCTGCATTATTCTCACTGTCAGGGGACCACAGCAGGGGAGAATTTTGAAGAGGAAAGAGCTGTAGCTTTTACTACTGGGCATGGGCTGCGATGGGATGGGAAGAGGGTTCGTGGTAACTTGCCATCCTTGCATGATCTGTATTTTTGCGATATCCATGAGCTGCTGCTGCATGGACTTTGTCTTCATGTGGAGGACAGCAGGAACATAATCAGCTCCAGACATGAGTCCTTCTGTCTTCAGGCTCTGGGCATTGTTGGTTTGGGCTAGGCTCCTCACAGTGCTTTGCAAACCAAGTGTCCCTACCTAGGTGACCTGTTGGGCAGGTCCATGGCTCTGCCACTCTCCTTCTTCAGTTGAACGTCTTCTTGCATTACCCAGCCAGGCAAACCTGATGACTAAAGACATCCCCAGCATTGTACACAGTAGCATGGTGGGAGCAGCAAGCTCTGAGCATGCTGCCTCACAGTCTCCAAAGCAAAGGTGGCCCCAGGGCACTTCCCATGTTTTTTCGACCCACAGGTGTCACCACCCATCTGGAAGGAAGCGGCCAGCCTTGTTTTGAGCAGCTGCTTTGTAAATGCATCCTCTCTGAGCAGCGCATGGCTACCTGACCAAGGACAAAGCAACCTGTGTCCTCAAAAAGTGAAGTACGGTGTTGAAAACTCAGAGTACTGCACACAACCAGACAGACCTATACTCTCCACCAGCCCTTGTGACAATTGTCTTTCCACTTTTAAGTCTCTGTCAGGAACAGGAATGATCTCAATAGTTTCCTTTCCTGTCTGGTGCAGCTGCTGCAGAGAAGAAATGCAAGCAGATAGACGCAGACCTTGGTCTGCTTTGTGAAAATATTTTCAGTGTCGTCAGGATTAATAGAGGTCTTGCATTTATGAATCCTACCTACTGAGCTCAAAGCACCTGAGGTCCTCTCAGAATTTTTGCCAGCACCCATAGTACTTTTGTATAGCTCCAAACAGGAAATAATGCTCTTGGAAAAGATTCTAGCAGCTCTAGAATGGGTCTCTGGAAACTTGGTGGACTAGTTACAGTGCAGAGCTCAGAAGTGCTCTTCCCATGCGTGCTACCTCTTGGAAGCCAAGGAGGGATTCCTAGGACCAGGAAGAGAGAGTGGATGCCACCATGTGGCAGCAGATTCCCAAGTATGGAGCTCAAGAGAGCTTCAGGCAGGCCCAGCTCATTGCTCAGGCTGGAGGATGGTCTGGCCCTCTACATGCAGAACTTCATCAAGGAATTATGACCTTCTGTGGACAGACAGGAAGGTGCTGTACTGGCACCCTGTACCTTCCCCAAAGACACCAGCCACCCACTTAATGGAGATGAGATTTATTCTGCAATTCAGCAGCCCTGGAATTGAAGCCCATGGAAGCCAATATTTGTCCGAGAAATGTATTCCAGCACCAAAGACCCATTATTCACAGTGACAGCCTGAAGAACTGCAAAACAAACAGAGAACAAAGTCAAATCAAGTATCTTTGGACACAAACCATCCTGCCTCAAGGCAGAAGACAACTTCTAAGCAAGAGAGACGACTTCTGAAGGAGAAACTCTTTTGGCAAGCACATAATCCCACTGCTGCAAAGCTTCTTGCGTTTCTCTCAGAAGCAACCAAAACTGTCCCCTTAGAAAACACTGGGCTAGATGGAAGCTTAATTTGATCCAGACTGGCCATTCTTATCTTCTACATTTTCATTATAAAAAAGAAGAATAAAAAAAAGAAAGAAGTTGGTCTGAGTCTTTCTGACGATGAAGAGAGCCCTGAATATTTGAAGCTAATACAAAAAGATGCACCCGCCTTGTTTGTGGCCTGCAGTAGGCTGCAGCAAGGGCTCTGCACTGTCATTCACATCAAGAGGTCATTAACTCTAAACTCAGCAATGGCAACTCAAGCCTTAGCTTTCTTCACTTCTGCTTGTTGGCTGAGAATGTGCTTATCCCCTGAGGTCTCCTAGCCATCAAAATACCAATTTCTGCCCCTTCAATAGCTCTTCCAGGGTGTTGCATGTAGCTACTGTCCTGTGTTCTGTATACACAGCACTGTCAGCTTAAAATACGTTTGGATATCAAAAGGAACAGCATGGGGAGAACTACCTGGTTTAGTTACTTGCAAATTTCATCTTGTATGTGCTGCACTTTAATTTGAAGGTGTGAATGAAACTATTGACAAGTCTGAAGTCTTTTGCCCTAGAGATCCAGATGGTCCAAAGGGCTCTGTTCCCAAAGAACTTGCAGTAAACCTGCTTTGAGCAGCTGGGTCCATGCAAGTTATCGGTATATTGGTTTAGCTGACTTTGGTTGCTGGGCCCTGACCACTCTAGGTGTTTTCCCAGTTCTCCAATTCTTAGCTCTTCAGAGCAAATGGGGCTAAGTGGTTAGACTGTGCCAGCAGACTTCCAAGGCCCTCTGCTGATCTGGCCTAGTGGAGATTCCGACTTGTTGCTGCTGTATGGGATGACCAGGTCTGTGTGTCCTTGGGAAGAGCACACAGGAGATCAAAGCATGAACTGGGACAAAATGGAGCAGATCTATCATTTTTGCTTCTCTCTGTGCTTGTGAAGGGTAGATCAAAACATTGGATCAAGAGGCAGAGTGACCCTGTGGAAATCAGCTGAAGCATGGAGGAGGAGGAAGAACCTGGGGTCTGCAGTATCATAGGCTGGGAGACCCCAACTTGCAAAAGGCACAGACTTGGGTCCATGCCAAGGGTATTTATGTGGTGGAAAGGCAGCTATAAATCCTCTGGGATGCTGGCTGGAGAAGCAGGTCTTGATATACAGCAGCAAATACTCAAAAAAAAGAGCAGCAATTAAAAATGCTGGTCTGGCTGGCTTCTCCAGCTGAGTTTTGCAGTGAGTTTGGAGATGCCTGTTGCCCGGAGTGCTGTGCGGTAGCCATGTTGCCCACCAGCTGCACGGGAGCAAATCTTGTCACCATGGGGCACCAGGGACAGTCTCCTTAACTGGCTTAAACCACAGCTTGACTCAGGCCCTCAGCTGTGCTGCCCATTCCAAGAGAAGATCTCTGAAACAGAGAGTGACTGCCGTCCAAATTCCTCCTGTGGTCACTTTCGTAAAGCTCCGGTCAGCTTGGAGAGAGACAGGGAAAGCAGTTAGTGGCATTCTACCTTTAACGAGCAGCCATATTTCAGCCGTGATTCATGCGTCTGGTGATTCGGCCTGTTGTGATAATTTGCAGAAAGCCAGTCCAGCAGAATTGCTAACCAGCCGTTTGCTGCTGCTGGTACGGTGGGAAGATGTTGTTCACCCCACCTGGGAGATGTTGCCAACGCAGAGAAGGCCACAGCACCGGGCTTGAGTGAAGCCACAGAACCACGTCCAGCTCCCATCATTTCCTTCGTAATGTCTGTGGAGAGGCACAGAGATGGAGACCATTGATCTCTGCGGGGTTAGACCGTCCTGGTGTTTCTTGATCTTTCTTTCTTTGAAAAAGCAATAAACACCTTCGGACCTTCCCATGGAGGGCTGAGTTGTAGCACATTGCCCTCACTTTGCCTTCTACTCCCACTGCTTTGCTGTCTTTGCTCCTTTTCTGGTATGTGTGCGGATAAATGTGTCCATCCCGCAAAATTGTCTGCAGTCATTTTGCAGTTCCTTTGACATCTGAAAGACCATCTGTGGCCTGAAGACCACAGGCTGAGGAACACTGAACAGAGTGATGTCTCACAAGTTGCCTCCTAGCCGTTCTCTCAGGTTCTCTGAGAAAGGACATAGAAAGAAGCAGTCCCTGCCCTGAAAAAAAAAAGCATTGCCTTGGGCTGACAGTCATGAGAGAGGCAAGGACAGCGATCCCGCAACCACCCAGCTGGGTTGGAGGCCTCTCCCTAACCTTCACTCCAGGGCGCTGGCTTTTCCAGAGATGCTGTCTGAGCATTCCGGATGAAGACTTAGGGGACCCCACTTGCAGTTGTGCCATGACATGGGATGGGGATGCTGGCAAAGGGCAGGCAGGTAACAGAGGTGCAGCGAGGGTCTGTGGTGGGAGGGAGCGAAGGGGGAGGAGAGAGCTCTCACCAGCCCCACTACACTTCAGCAATCAAAGCCCAGCCTCTGTAATTAATACTATTTAGCCCAGGTTAGTGGCAGAGGAAAATGTCTCTTGTCAGCCTAGCTTTGCCCACTGGCCCTGATTTAGCAACATGAAAGCATTTTTTCTGATTAACTGTTCACTGAAGGAGATAAAAGAGATGACCATGAAATGTTTTCTTTAATGTGATGAATGTAAAGGGACTGGTAGAGCTGGGAAGGGTGAGAGGGAGAGAAGAGAGAGTGCTCCGACAGCAGATGGGGCTGGGGTGGGAGAGAGATGTAGGGCAGAGCTGGGGGGCTGGGATGGAGGGGACTGCGGGGCAGGGGCAGAGCTGGGGGGTGCTGGGGCTGGGCTGGTGGAACCATAGGGCAGGAATGAGTGGGCACTGAAGGTTAGTAACTGAAATCTTTCTGAGAAGAGTGACTCTACGAGCAACTCTAATTGTTGCAGATATATATATATATGTATGCATGAGATTCTTTTAAAGGCTTTTATGAAGTTGCAGTCTGAATGCCAAATTTCACTGCTCATCTCTACTACTAAGCTAAAAAAAAATTGTCGGTATCTAGGAAACAAAGTGGAGTAGTAAAGCTCCGTCTCTAACATGATGTGGTTTGGATATTTCGGGGAACAGTGATGCTGCGTCTACTTTGTAAAACCATACCAAGGGGTTGAAAAGCTATATTTTAAAGCTAAACACAGTTTCCTACCAGCCCTTAAAAGACATTTTGCTGGCGTGTAGTCTAAACTAGTCCTCAGCGGCTTTCAACGTGCTTGTAACTGTGCCTTCTTGACAGGTTTTAAATTTGATAGATTTAAAACTTTTGTCAAACTGGACAATGAAATTGGTCTCACCCTCTTAAGGCTAATTTCCAGTTCCCATGTATTATCAAGTAGTGATTAGGGAATTGGGTGGATTCTTGCCAAAATGAAAAAATGAGCATTCACAGTCAAGTTAGTTTCTGCAGTTGTTTGCAGAAAGGGTTTTGTCCTGACGTTTTTATGTACTCTGGGAAAGAAAGGGAGAGTGTGTAAAATAAAATGGTCTCAGTTAAAAGTACCCTATCGAAAGGTAATTGGGCACAAGGTAGATGATGGAAGTCCTTATAGATATGTACCAAGTCACGCAAACTGACGTGTCTCATACAAGCTGATCGTGCCAAAGGGGATGTAACTTTACAGGCAAGCAAGCAATCATGTTATCTTCTCGGGATGCGCAGTGAGAAGCTCAGACATGCACAAAAGCATTGGCCATGTTCAACATTAGGTCGACTGGTCCGTGAGCAGATCGGATGTCCTCTTACGAATCCCCCCTTTTGAGTCAGCTCGGCTCCTCTCCCAGAGGTCAGAGGGGACATAGGAAAGGTCCCTGAGCAGGCAATGGAAACACTGAAAGGGAGGTGAGGATGGAATGCAGATAAGAGGAGTGAAAACTAATTGATCTGAAAAAGCACTGTGAGTGTGGGGTATAAAATAATGACTGAGAAGCCCCTTTTAGTTACTGGGAGGCAATAATAGCAGAGGGCAGATGATAACACTGAAAGGGTGATATTTTAGGGCTCTTTAATCTAGCGGAGAGAGACGTAACAAGCAGCAGGGACTGCAATTTAAAGCCAGGCAAATGTAAATAAGAAACAAGGCACATAGCACAAGGAGAGTGCCGGCACACACCAAAACACAGTGGGAGAGGTCTGGGGCTCCCCATCTCTTAACAGCTTTGTGTCCAGACAGGCTGATTTTTTTGGAGATAAAAACTAGGTACTGAGCTCAACTGCAGTAATGCTTGAAATTCATCACCCAGAGCATTACTCAGACTAAGAATTCCTGCCTTTTCCTCATTCAGGCAGAGGCTTGGCTGAAAAATATGCTGTTCACCCAAACCTCTGACCCACAGGGGTGCAGGCAGCTCCAAAATGGGCTGTAATGTTTGCATGGCTGAGAGAAACATGCATCCTTTCATTGCCTGCAGAAAAGTGTGGTTAATCTGCAAGGAAGTAGCCGCAGGTGACCGTCTTTGAACAGAGGCCTGGGGGCAGGACAAGTCATAGTGGTGTCTGCAGGAACATGTCTGCTACTCATCACACACATCGATCTGGCACCAGCTACTGAGAGCCATACTGGGCAATCCCTCCTGTCCATGACTAGATGATCCCTGAGGTCCCTTCTAACCTATGATTCTGTGATTCTATGAACCTGTCCTCCCGGAAAAACAAAATACTAGAGACTCTGCACCCTGTAAGTGTTTCCAGCAGCTCATGCTCGGGCTGCTCAGAGGCACCATCCCCACTGCCCTGGAAGCCTTTCCATGAAGGTTCTGTAGCCATCTCAGGACAAGCCTCTGCCTCAACATCCTTTCTTTCTCCCCTGCTCATATTTCCAAGGCTCATCCACACCATCAGTGCATGTTTCCTTTGACAGACCTTTCAGGGTCCCTTCTTGTTGTGTGCCCCCGAGGGCAGAGCCCTCCCTGTGCTTCTCTCATCTAACCGTGCCGCCTGTTCCTAAAACCTTCATTTCTGTGAAAAGCCTTAAGCCTCCCATAAGCTCAGCTAATGTGCTGTGACCCATCCTGCTAATCTGCAGGCAGCTGCCCAGGCTGCCAGCACATTGCAAGGGTTTGGGGTAAGGACAGTCCTTGCTGAAAGCCCTACCTTGCCTCTGGCACGTGGAGTGGGGCAAGTACTGCACAGCAGGTAGGAAAAACACTTGCGAGTGATCATTAAGTGGTAATGTTTTCCCAGAAAGTGGCAAATCTGCCAGCCTGGAGTTCATCACTGCACACAGTTTTTATTTTAAAAGCAAACAAATAAACTGGTGAAAGTCTCCTGGTAGCAAGCGCTGCCTCCACGCTAAGCCCAACCTCGCAGCCCGTAATTCGCAGTTATCTGTTTATTCTGTCTGCTATTTATAGCTGGTCAAATCTCTCCATCCCACCTCGTGTTTCCTACTTTCTCTATCTTCCTAATTAATGTATTTACTGTGAGGATTTTAATAAAACAACAACAAAACCAACAAAAACCCTGAATGAGAAATACAGCCTGTGGCCAAGCTGCTGCTTGTGTGAGCTGTTTGCAAGGGCACAGGCCGACTGGGGAGGCTTCTGCCATGATGGGAGTTAAGAAATGGTGAGATGGGAAAGGAGGTGGCATGTGGATAAAGTGAGGGACAGAGCTCAAGAATAACAGGGTGGTGTCTCTCCTCATGGTATGAACTGTCATATTTTCACTGACTTCATTTGAACCACTGCCATTTCATGCCAGCTGTAAAGGTTGTCCTAGGTCCTGGCAAGGGCAGCCCCTGTCCTGGCTGCTGGAGGTTGGCCTCCGGCTGTCTAGGGAGAGACAGGCATGGGAAAACTGATCTTGAGTCTGTTAAAGGGGAAGCTTTTTAATGAAGAGGCTGGTCACGCTTTTTGGAGGAGTTTGGATGGGATGCAGATGCTGCAGTTGATTGCAGGCTGGCAGCTGTGGCTGCCTGGTGAAGATAGACTATGACTCTGCAGCTGAAACCACTGTGAAACCCTGGGGCCGAGAAGAGCCCTGAAATCTCTGGGGCAATGTGAAGTCAGCCAACATGGAATAAACGGATTGAGTAAGCCATGTATGAAAAGATACACATGTGCCACTGAACCTCACTTCATCCTCCACTCCTTTGCGGATGTCCTTCTTACTGCAGGTCAGCTTCCACTGGCTTCACGAGCCAAGACTACAGCCACCTTGCTGTGTCAGCTTCTTCAGCATTTTCTTCAGTAGGCTTACATTTCCCTATGTGCAAGTTTAAGCATTGCATTATAGCCTCGAGCAGACACCCGCCATGCCTCTCCCTGATTTAAATTCATGTTACCTGCCAACACAGCACAAGGTTCTGTAAAGCATGGCTGTAACTGAGCGTCTGCTTGGTGGGGAGATTTTTTTGGTCTGTGTTAGGAACCACATAGCCCCAGCTGGCCTTAAAATCCCCAAATTTATCACGCTCACTGTCACTGCCTTTCTGAAAATGCCAGTTCCTTTCATTTCAGGTAGGCTCACTTAGGCAGCGAGCTCTAAACCAGAAACCAGCTTCTCTTTCATATATCGTCAATGTTGAACACTTGTTCTGGATTTTTAAACACGTGTGTTTTGCACCCTTTGTGGAGGGAGCATAGCCCACCTGACTATTGCCTTAGCAGACATTGTCTCATTTTAGAGAAGACGGAACTGTGATCCCACGGCTCAGCAGGAGGGGCCAGTCCACATACCGTCCCGATGCCCTGAATGACTGCGAAGATGCCTCTCTTGTCCCCAGGACTGTCCACGTCTGGAAAGCGTGGAGAGCCTTGCGGTGAAATGATGAAAGGGGTGCTATCTGATGGGCCATACCTCTGCTCCCAGAAAAACTGAGTGAAAAAAAAAATCCTAAGCAAAGTGAATTGGGTATAAGGTGTAGACAGAGAAAGCCCAGTGAGTTTTCCTTTTTTTTAAGAGGTTCTCTACCCAGGATGCAAATTCTGAACCCTTAAAAAGGCCAGTTATGACTACTTGTTTGTAAAAATAATGCAGCTAATCTTGAAAGAGGAGGTTTAGGGTGTGTTTTGTTACTCTTAGGAGGTCTGCACTAAATTAGTATGTTACATTTTTTTATCCTGGATATGTTTCAGGCTGGGTTTGTTGGTTTTTTTTACAGGGCTGCTAATTTAACAATAGGATGCAACCAAACTGTTCGCAGCCTCAGGCACTGTCCGATGATTCACCAAAGCATTTCACTTGTACCACAGCTGATATTTGTGTGTCATTTAGCATGCCAGACTGGAACATTCAATATTTGGGACTCGGATTCCTCCCAGACAGAAAGGCGCTTGGGTGGGGCTGCAGCCTATCTCTGGGCTCCTTCCTTTAAAGAAAATAAATATCCGATTGATTCAATTATGGCTTTTTTTGGGAAAAAAAAAAAGAATATAAAAAAACAACTTATGATATTGTCGGGAAGAAGAAATAGAAAAAGCTTTCTGAGAAAATGGCTTGAAAGAATGGATTCCTGCCATCTTAGCTGTCTCACCTTTCCTCCTGGCTCGGCTGGGATTTTATCGATGAAACAATGATCCTGATGTGAAACAGCTCTGCAAATAACCAGAGCAAAATCCAGGCATCCTTTCACGATATTTCCACTCCACATTTTAGTGGAATGAAAATTAGAAATTTTTTTATTTAATTTTATTTTATTTTTAATTGACATTTGCTTTGGAAAATGGGCAAAAGGGTGATCTTTTCTGGAATGCCTTGGCAGATGTAACACATGGACTGAATGCTCCAGGAAGTGAGGGCAGGCTCTTTCCATAAAACACCACCCTGCATTCCAGTTCTCTCACCTAAGCAATTTTTTTTCAATGCCAAATACCTCTTCTGATAGGGTTTACAGGGGGTCTTAAAGAGTCTTATCAAAAATCAGATTGGAAAAAGGTCTAATGGCCCTTCCTGTCTGGTACAGAAGGGAGTTAACAGCATAACGATGCAGTTAACTTCAGCAGAATCTTTAGCAGTTCATGTGATTGCACAAATATTTCTTTTATTCCTAGAAATGGGACCCAGAAAAAGGATTTTATGAGTTTGACAGATTGCCCCATTCTACACTGTCGGTTGCTTTTTTTCACCTCCAACGATACACAGCTGCAACACGTTTGATGTGCCTGTGAGCCCAAATCAAAGCCGTGAACATCTCCCTAAATATTTCTCTAACAAAACCTGCTCGAGTAGACTAGATTATCTACAGAAGGAGTGCTGCAGGAAGCACCTGCGCTTGGGTATTTAGTTCCGCATTGTATTACCTAATGCTGTTGACCTGTTCTGTGATCTTGAAAAAAACCCCGCTTTCTTTTTGTTTCCTCTCTGATCCCATCACTCTTTTGTCTCCTTACATGCTGAGCGCTTCATGGCAGAATCTGCCTTGTCCGCTTTGTTTGTAGGAGGCTCTGCGCGGCTCAGTCAAAGCCCCTAAAGAGCAATGTTGTGTGAATAGTGCCTGTCACCTGGGCAGAACAGCAAAGAGATCGGTCTCTTTCGCCCCTTTACGTGTTGTGGCATAGTGCTATTTTATGGTGTTTTGCAAGTTGGTGACATAGGTAGAGAGATAAGACCTCACCTTTGGATACTGCTGCAGTTCCTGGCTGCTGGCACAGCAACGCAGCAATGCAGATGAATTTCCTGCTGATGCCTGAACTAGATGCAATATAAAGCAGCTTAAAGGAAGATTTGTTCAATTCTGACTTCAAAGCAGACCTGAGGGTATTTTCTTTGGAAGAGGAACACCAGCATGGTCTCCTGTAAAGCAGCAGCTGCTGCTCTGAGACATGAGCTCATGTAACTGAAGTTAAGTCTGTTAGGAGCAGCAGAATTATTGAAGTCTAGCTTTCAGTGGCTGGATTGCGGTGCTTTCCCTTTCGGTTTCTCCCATACTTGCTTTTACCACACCCTCCAGTCCACTTCAAATCCTCTACCTACCCCTAGGCTGTCTACCAGACAGCAAAGGCTGGACATGGTGCCTGGACAACCAGAATAACCATTGCCTCCTTGATGCATGAGGGGAAGCCCATCATCTCCTGTTGCCAAGAGCACTTTCCAACCGCAGGGGCTACTCTGAAGAGACAATGTTTTGGGCAGACACAACACGGACTGAAGGCAGGCAGATCACCAGAAGAGAGGGGATGGAATTTTACAGAAAGATGGAGTGAGCTGTAAATGAAAGAAGAGTGTATGAAAAAGGGAGACAGTTTTCTCTAGCTTGCATCAGCCTGAGCTGTTAAGACTCCCAGTCTGTACAACACTTCAGTCCTGGAGTATTTAAGCTTTTTATGTAACCAAGCTATCTGGCTTTGGGCTGTTCTGTCCCCTGGGGCTTCTTGCAGTTGCTGAACTAAAAACTTGGTTGCATGTAGTTTTTCTTTGCAAGTTTAACGGGGATAAAAACCATACAAAGGTAATGGAGATAAAAATCTTCTGACATCTGTTTGCACTTAGAAAAATGCATAAAAATTAAAAACACACAAATAAGCTCAGCATTTGATGAGTGATGAGCTGTGTTCCCTCTGCTTGTGTGATAGCCTGGAGCTGCTAATGACTGGACAGGCTATAACTACAGCTAAGAGAAAACCACAAGAAAATAGCACTTGATTAATATAGCAAAGTTCCAGCTTTCAGCCTTACTGGAGTTCCCAGACAGGTGGGGTATGGCAACCCTGAGCAGTCCTTATAGCTGTTGACGCCACCACGCTGGCTGAACACACAGTCCTTAGCAGTTCTGGGGCCTGTCACCTGCCTGTCTTTCAAATCTGCCACAACCAAACCCTCTTCCTGCACCCTGAAGGTCCAGGTGGTACTCCAGACTGTGACCATGACAGCCAGGTTATCCCCAGGCTTGTAGCTGGTGGAATCAGACAATCAAATGCAGGATGCTCCACGTTTCTCCTCAGGTGCTGCAGGCAGTAAAGCTTGGAAGATCTTGGAGGATGTACTAGTCAAAGCCTGTGACTGTGCTTGCAGCACCAGAGAAGAAAAAGGGGACCACTGGAAGTGTGCATGTGGGGTGAATCCCACCAGCCACCTCTTTCCATCCCATGTCCAACAGTGGCCAACACCTGTGCTCCTTGGAAAGGTGTCAGGGCTTGGAGGGGGCAAATGTGAAGTAAGAACCTCTCTGCCCTTCACCCTCTGTCATGGGTATCCATTCCAGCTAAGCGGCTCAGTCAATGAGCAGCCAAAGACAGGCCCTGGAGCAGGATAACTCATACTCCTTCTGACACATGTGGTCATTATTTACAATGTTCCTGAGCCTTGCTGACTGCCTTCAAAATTATAGAAGTTGGCTTGATGGTACAGAGCTAACTTAAGCCAGACAGTACTCTCCTCGTCTGCTGAGAGGGAAACTCACTGAACTTCCCAGGCCAACTCTCAGAAGTCAGCAATAAGAATGGGAAGAAAAATTGTGTAACTTACTGCTATTTGCAATGGCTCTGTGCCTTCTAGCTACCCAGGCCCTTTCTGAGTACTGCGAAGTTCATGGCTGGTGTTAACGTGTATTATTCCACTGGAATACTCAATCCTTTGACTTTTTTCCCTCCACCACTTTTGTGGAGGACAGGTGTTCCCATCTGCACCCTGTGAGACCATTGGCACACTCATAATGATGATCCCCTTGCTCTTCTCCTTTCTGAGGCAACACATTCCAGAACTTTCAGGGTCTTGCCAGACAAGAGTTAGCCCATTGTCAATCTCACTGCACTATCTCCCGTGTGATGGATGAGCAGACCTGCAGCAGGGGCTGTGTGCCAGCTGATATAAATGTATTTGGACTTCATCAGTATGCTCTCCAAGGCCCTTTTACACCATGCCCACAGTGCCAGCCTCCTCCCTGAGCACTGCCACAGATCATTCAGAACCCCATAAAGCCCATGTGTCAGAGGAGGGTTTCAGGCTGCCTTAATTTGTTTTCGTCATCCTAGGGCTGGTGAAGCCTCACCTCGAGCACTGGGTGCAGCTCTGGGCCCATCAATTCAAGAAGGGCATTGAGGTGCTGGAGCAGGTCCAGAGGAGAGCGATGAGACTGGGGAAGGGACTGGAGGGGAAGTCTTGTGAGGAGAGGCTGAGAGAGCTGGGGCTGTTCTGCCTGGAGGAGACTCAGGGAGGACCTAATCACTCTCCACGACTCCCTGAAGGGAAGGTGTAGACAGGAGGGGGATGGGCTCTTCTCCCAGGCAACTTGTGACAGGATGAGAGGGCACGGCCTGAAGCTGCGCCAGGGGACATTTAGGTTGGATGTTGGGAAGCTCTTCCTCACAGAAAGGGGGATAAAACCCTGGGATGGACTGGCCAGGGAGGTGGTGGAGTCACCATCCCTGGAGGTGTTTAAGGAAAGATTGGATGCTGCACTTAGTGGCATGGTTTAGCTGATGTGGTGATGTTAGATCATAGACTGGACTCGATGATCTCAGAAGTCTTCTCCAGCCTCAATAATTCTGTGATTCTGTGGGTTTTTTCCTGTAATGGGGATCCCTCTTTGCTGAGTCACTGAGGGGTGTCTTCCTAAGCTTCCTCATGTCCCTTCTTTTCCAGCAGGCATTTGCATCACTTCTATCTCATTGCACATCTTCCTTATCTCATTACACACTCTTCTTGTATTATTATTATTGTATAATTATCATTAAAGAAACCAGTATGTGGCAGTGAAGAAAGGCTACTGACCGTTGAGGCAGCCTTTCCAGGGAGGAAGGTGGATAAAATGAAAAGTATTACTGTGTCTGATTAAGAACGTGTCAAGCTCCAGATCAGGGAAATTTGGGACTGTTATNTGAGCTCGAGCTGCTCTCTCGGCTTCGGGACTCATCCTCGCTCGGTTTGGCCTTGGCAGCTTCAGCTTTGCCCTGAGGCCTCCGGCCCCGGTCTCAGCCCCCGGCTCAGGCCTTGGCTGGGCCCCAGGTTCTGGGCCGCATCCCTGAATCCAGCTCCCGGTTCCCGTCTGCTGCTGGGCCCTTCCACAGCGTCAGTGGGGACGGGGAAGTATTTACCATTGGGGGGGTTGGGTTCGATACTGGTCTTGTACCTATTTGTATATATTTACTTTTATCATTATGATTTTCATTTTTTTTTATTAAAGCTGTTCTAGTTTCCTTTCCTAATCAATAAGTCTCTCTCCTTTATTTCCTTTCTTCCCTTTTTGGGTGGGGAGGGGCAGAGAGCGTTCTGTTGCAGATTTGGGGGGTGCCCTGACCCCAAACTGTGACACAGGGTATGTCCCATTAGTTCTTGCTGGAAAGCCCTTCTCAAGTCCACTGACTCTTCTCTCCTAGGCTAGTCTAGCAGACAAAGGCTCCTCCTGATTTGTGGGCTTAAGGTAGCAGCTTTGTGGTTCTGTGTTGGGACTGGACTGGTGGGATGGGAGAGCCTAAAAGGCTGTGTCAGAGCCCAATATTCATGTAACTGTGGATAAAAGAAAACTCAGAAAATGGATGAGAAAATGAGGAAAGAGTCAACACGCTTTGTGGATAGAGAGCTAGTAGAGCTTCAGCCCAAGGCATTTGTTAAGGTCAGCTGGATTTAAGCACTTTCTTGGAAGTAAGTGTAAACGATTCTTTGAGTAAGATCTCAGAAGCAGGCTTAGGCAAGGCCTGACAGTACCAACGTGACTGCAGTCACAGAGCACTCTCCCTTTTCCTCGAGATACAAACTCACTAACCTCTGTGGGATGGGGGCAACAACCCTTGGAATGAGAGCAAGGATTGCACAACATACTATGTTAGAAACCAGACTTGACTCCCAGCCAGTGTAAATTCAAACTAAGTGCTATTCTGGGTCAGATCAAAAGTCCACCTAGTTCATCCTCCTGGCTTTGACAGCAACTAAAGCATAAAAAATGGACCTTGACAGAGGGATCTTCTCTCTTGTGGACCTTCTTAGCATTTGACAACCAGCACTGCAGATATGTCCAATGGTCGAGCCTTGGCTAGACCATTGCATTTGACAATGGGAGGCTTCTCATTGTCTGATACCTTGCTGGAGTCACTGAGATAGTTGTTTTCAACGATATCCTGCAGCAATGAGTTCTATGGGGTGGTCACGTACTGTATGAAAGGGGGCACCATAATTGAGTGGATAGAAAGGCTAAGAGAATTTACACTGCGTAAAATGTCCCCTCCTCCCCTTTCTCGGCATACACAGAATTGAAGACTGAATCTTTCAGTCAGTGCTTATGAAGAAACCCTGCAGCTATACCATACATAAGACACTGAGAAAGCCCAAGTTTGAAATGAGTTGTTGGTCATTGCTACGTGAGGGATATCTTCATGGGAAGTCTGCCAAGTAATTTTAACTGTGATGCCGTGAAAACTTTGTGTAAATAATGTTTCTGCGAATACATGTGTTGCAAGTTATTACGAAGCCATGAAAGAGCTAGGAAAGAAGAAATTGAAACACAAAATGCACTGTGACGCCAGAACACTCTTCTGGTGAGTATCAGTTTGCAAACCGCAATGTACGTTTATGCCCACAATTCAATTGACCTCCTGAAAGCAAAGGTAAACAGGAATAGAAGGGCAGGCGTCTGCGGTTCCCTCTTCCCTTCAGAGAAATTCATTTTCTATCAAGTTCCATCCCATTTTGCTGGCATTCTCTCAGCCTCTGAGCAACAGAAAGAAGAAAAAATTACCTAAAAACCTACTCTTAACTTAGGTGTGCAGGGAAGAAGGCCTCTGAGACATGCTTGGCGGTTTGGAGAGCAACCACACAGCTCCCAAATCTAACAAGGAAAGTTGACACCCACCCCAAAACCCACCCAAACCAAAACAAAAAGATGGCTTAAGAAGGAGTCTGTTCCGAAAGGCTATGCTGCGGTGGGAAGTGTCTGAACCAAACTCTAACTAGCCATGGCTGAGAAAAGAACCTATGTTATGTATCTCTTCCCAAAACTTGCAATCAAATGTTGAACCATTTGGCTTGGCAGAATTTGTCTCATTTCTTTTCTTTAAATGTGGTCTGGCCATAGAAGAGCATCAAAACAAGCTGAAGAGGCATGAGGTGCGTCCACTCCCCTGAGGGAGGCAAATTGCTGTGCCTGAGGGCTGCCGCAGGAAGGCAAAGTCGGTTGCCTGTGCCACGTGGTAGGACTCCAGGGAGTAAGGATGTGGGATTTTCCTCTCACTACAGTGGCTGATGGTGTGAAATGCTGTTCTTGTAAAGACAAATCTCCCCTGGGAGCCATTTACCAGCACCTTCTTGGCAAACAGGAGTTACCTGCTGCGTACGCTGCGATACACATTAGTATCACAATTACACGCCCCTGCTCCTTCATCTTGTTTAGTCTGTCAGCACCTGGATGTGTAGAGTCTGAGTAATGGCATTTAATGGGAAGAAAGGTAAGTTCTAGGATTAAGCTGCCCTTCAGGAGTAGATACTAAATAAAGAAACACAATTACCAAGAAGGTAAAGCTGGAGGCTTTCTCAGCACAAACTTTCCCATACATGGACCCTATTCTGCTCCTGTTGCACGTTTGTGTCTGAGGACCCAGGCTAGAGAAAGGGCACTCGGGCTGCTCACATGTACTAAGGACTGTCCGGAGAGCTGCAAACCTACTTGCTCCCAGCTGCCTGGGGTCTGTCCAGGAGATGAAGGTCCCTGGACATCCCCCTCTGCCTCTGAGGCTTCTGCAGGCAAGGATGGCATCATCCTGCTGCTGCCAGGCTCCCAGTCCTTGGAAGATTCTCTGGGATGCTCTTGAGGCTGTGAAAGTAGAGGAAAAGGGCAAGTGGAGGGGGGTATCTTGGGTGTGCATGGTTCCCATAGTGGCAGAGGCACTCTGTGACAGCAAATAAGCTATGGCATGGGAATGTAGAGTGATGGGGATGTGCTCATAGCTCAGCCAAATCAACAGGCAGAAACAGTGTGTAGAGAGTCACCATTAGCTTCCTAAATCAAAGCTGTCAGCAGGTTTGGGCCACCCAGTGTAGCAAGGGAGACGTGCTCCTCAGTAGTACCTCCCTGCCATTTTGAACTCACTGTGTCCTGAAACATCAAAGCCACCGCAGAGCTAGGCCCTGGCACAAGACAATACAGCCCAGCTTGCTGGGAGATGCAGTCCCAAATCTCACATCTGCTTAATGAGAGGAAGTGAGCCTGGCCACACTCCCTCCCAGAGAGTGCCCAGGGAAATTAGACGGGGAGAAGAAACACAGGAAGCCCTCAGAAAGGACAGATGAGTGAGGCCGGAGCAAATCAGGGCTTTGGTAGAACCCATTTTCCCTCCTGGAGCAAGAAAATGGATGAGGAAGGGATGTGTTCTAGCCCCTGGCCCTGTAGCTCCCTGGTTTGCATTCGCAGTTGGCATGAGAGTTGGCAAAATGGGCTGCACTGACACATCATGGCCACTCATCTGTGGGGTGGCATCAGTCTCTGGCACAGAGGAGCCAGGAGAAAGTACGGTGGAAACCAGATGGTTGTAGAGGTGCCTGGCTGCCTTTGCTCTATGGGTACACGTGTTCACGTTCACATATACATACATCTCCAGCCACACAGAAACTGAACTGGAATTAAGATAATTTGAAATAACAGCGAGCTTTCCTTATGGCAAATCCAATCTGAGCTTCACCCTGTGGATGCTACTCATATAAACCTCTCATCCTTTCTGTCACCCTTTCGCACTGTCCCTCATCCTGCTGCAGTCAAACTCGCCTTGCAACACCTCTGCTTGCTGGCACCAAGGAGGTTCAGTGCGGCATCCTGTTTTCCCACATGGGAACAGCAGACTGGTTTGGTACTACCCCGAGGAGTCACCTGAAATGCACGATACTCAGAGGCCAGTGAGTAAGAGCCCAGCGAGCATCTGTGAGGAACTGCCAACTGCAGCCTCGCTCCGTTACAATGAGACATGCCAAGAGGCTTGGAGACGATCAGCCCCAGAAGGCAACTTCCTGATGCAATTAAGATAGAGGTAAATGCAGACACATCTTGCTCGTCTTCTGGGACATATGTTGCTAATTAAAAGTCAGCCTGTACGATTAGGATCAAGGACAGGGACATGTACTCTGGTGGTAGAGAACATTTCTGCATGTTCTTGTGACACGGGTGACCGAATCTACAGAACATGGTTGTGGCTACCTATGAGTGAGAGGTTTCCCTTGTACTCTTAGCTTATTCTACACGCTTGCTGTAATTTAAAAACTTAGAAAAATCAGAGAGGCAGGACTGTCGCACAGGTCAGGAGCTGGAACGGGGCTCAGGTGTTTTCAGTTTTGCACTCGAATCAGATGGATTTGAAGCACGATGTTGGGAAAGCCACCTTACTTGTGCCTGTATTCGTGTCGCACAGGCCAGGGAGTGCAGAGAGATTACTCTAGTTGGACCCTGCCTGAGCAATAAATCTTTCAGTTAGGGGCTGATTCCTATTCCAAGTACACAGCATGGCAAGTCCCTAGTCTCTCTCTCTCTCCCTTAAGACAGCTGTGATACAAATGGTCAATCATCAGAGGATTTTGTTTTTTTCCAACCATAAATTAAATTTTAGCTGGGCATCCTTTTCTCTGCAGCTGATGAGCATTTCTGTAGGAAATTTTGTGACCCCAGCAAGGGTTCATGACCTGACAGTAACTAAATGATAGATTCATTCTTTGGTTGAGGAGAGAACATGTGCTCTAGGGTGGTCCATCAAATCCAGAAACAGCACCATGCAACTGAAAAGACAGCTCGAACAAAGGATTTCACAATGCGACTTTTAGAGCAAAGGCATTTGAGATCGTTGGATCTGGATCCAGTTCCCAGCCGCAGCTTTGCAGCATGAGCTGAGGCTCTCAGGTTCCTCAGCTGTACACAGGGAACAACACTCCATCCCCTCTTTATGGGAAGGTTGCAAACAAATGAGAAGCTATCGGGCCGGTGGAGCCTCCAGCAGAAGGAGCCACAGGCACATGGTGAGGCCGCATACCTGGCTAGCTTGATGGTTGCCTGTGTGCTCTCAAGAGACTGAAATCTCTTCTCCAAATCATGTGAAATCACAAAGTTAAGAAAGCAGGACACGCAAAGGCAAATAATCTGCTTGAAAATGGTACATGAGTTAATGGAGAGGTTTTATGGAGTAGTGTGAATATTTAGTGTTTATTTATTTATATTTCCCTCTCCCACCTTCCCATTTTACGCTTTAAAGCAATTGAGAAACGAGCTAAAGATACATTTCACACCAGCTTCTTCAGGTTTGTGATCAAGTAACTTTTTTCCTCCTTCATATCTTGAATGAAGCCGATTACCAGGAATTGCTAAAAGAGTGGATTAGTGTCTGCTGAACATTGCCAGTTACTAGGACTGACTGAAAGCCAGGCAGTGCCCTTGACAGCTCCTCACTAGCCACCTCTGATGGCCACCCAGCTGCTCTCCCACTCCAGCCCTCAGATTTGCAGTCTGCCACAGCTCACAGTTGCGAGCAGGAGTTGAGCAGGGCCAGCCCGCTGTGGCTGGAAGGACTAGTCCTTGTTTCTGGGGGCTGCCACCTTGCTTTCCAAAAAATGCAAGGGTTCAGAGGAGTGAACAAAACTGCATAGTCTTCAGACGGGTGGGTCCCAAAGCAGTGGATTTACCCTAAGCATACAAACAGCTGGATGCAAGGGCACTGAGAAACAGAGTTGCTGCTCAGGTATCTCAGAGGACTCTTAACTATTGTTTGGAAGGTCAGCTTGGACAGTTGTTTCACAGCTGCTCCAAACATATGAGAAGAGGGATGCAGGGAAGCTTTGCTGCATCACCATTTGGCCATTGAGAGGAAGACACAATCATTCATCAGCTCACTCCTTAGCCCTGGAACCTTTCTCCAGAGTACTGTCTTTTAATGCTAGTTCTTCACGCTGGAAGATCAGACTATTGCCTGCCAATGGCTGCCAGTTTACATGACTGATGTGAGGCCTGCAGTAGAGCTCTGCTGACTTGATAGCAGGCTGATGGCTCTTAAAATGCCAGAAAATGGATGCAAGGGTTGTGCCATATATTTTCTTTTATGCTTCCCAGCTGGTTATACTCAAACCCAGACCAGATATCTAAAGGAAGAGGTCTGGAAACAGCACTGGGACATCAACTGATGCTATTTCAGCTCTAAGCCTAGGCATATCTGCTTCTCTGAGGAATCTTAAAATAAAATAAATTTTAAAAAAGATACCTAGAGACCTCTATAAGCTCACAAGCTCCAGAAATGCCCTGCTTATGAAGCTTTGCAAAGCATGGTCTGTTTATTCATGCTCTTGTCACCCTGTTTACCTCCTGAAGTCTGAGAGATGTGGTGCCAGGCGAGTTCACCATCGCAGTATCCAGTGCAAGCCTGGGACAGCAACAAAGGACATAGTACAGCCCAAGGACTCCACATCACAATCTCCCCACAGAACCACAATGTGGTTTTCTGGCCCTGGAACCTCTTCTCCCTAGCAGCCAGGGGCTTGCTAACCAGAGATGCTCTGGCATATTTATTTGCTTTGGTTTCATATCCCCTCTCTCCAGTTCCTGTTAATGGTCTCATGCTGCTGCACACCCAACCTACTGCATCTACAGGGTGCTAGAGCAGTCCTGCCCCCCAGCCCCTCTTCTCAGTTTGCCAGGTCTCTCTCTCCCCTATCTCTAAGCTCCTTCATTCGGTTAGGAGAAGATTCGGACTTATTGCCAAGCTCAGCACAGGGCTTGTCCTCTTCCCTGCTGCAGTGTTGTGCCAAGCTCTAGAGTCACTGCCTGGGGAAAGGGTGATCCTCTGCAGTAATTCCCCTCCCCTCCACCCAACTGCTGGGAGCTGCTATAGCTCTTTCTATGCTTTTATCCCTCACACCAAGAAAATAAACTGCTAATGAGAACCATTTGGCTTGCAAGTTCTCACTGCTCTTTCATATCAAGGTTGCCTAAAACTACCCCACTAGCTCAGAGACATAGAAAATGCTAGTTGTATAGCTTCTGCTGCTAAGAGCCAAAAACTTTGGGCTTCATGGCCAGTTTCACGGCCAGCCCATACTGCTGTTACCCTTCTGGTCCAACCACAGCGACTGTTGGCCACTTCTGTATGGAGATGCCGCAGCTGACTGGGACTCTCCTGAACAGTTTCTCACACCAGCAGGGCTTTGCCAGCTCCTAAATACTTCTAGTTTCTCTTCCACTTCCTGGAACTCCAACGTGCATCTCCCATTTCTGAGCTTTCTCCCCTGAGCAGAGATTCCTAGAATGTTGTAAATTAAAAAGTCAGTTAAGTAATTGCAGCAAGTATTTTACCTTCTCCACAGTTGTGGTGCCTGTCATTCCTAAGGATTCCAACACACATCTCGAATGCACTGCAATACAAAAATGCAGCTCTCTCCGGAGCAGTGTCTCGCAGGTGGGATCCACCTAATGTTGAGCAATGCTCACAAGCATGCTGTTTCCTTCAGAGAGCCCAGGCTCTGTCTCCATACCACCAAGCAGCACAGAAAGACCATTATTTTCCTTTAAGAGCTGGCAGATAGCTGTGGCCACTTAGTCTAAGGTAATAATCATGTGACGTGTACGGGATGATTTAGATGCTGCAGTGCCACAGCCGCAACAGTGTGTGAGGTCAGATGTTTGCAATGAGTAAGACCACGAGAATTGGACATGTTGCACAAACCATGGATAGCTCCAGGACCAAGGAGTTGGGAGCTGGAGAAGCTTGGAGCCCTGTCTAGTGGGGAGGAGGCCACCCCACTTGGTGAGCAGCACCAAACACTGTCCTCACAAGAGGGGGCTACATAAACACACTTCTTGGTACTTGGGCAGTGAACAGAGAAATTGCTTTTTCCTCCCAAGAATGTGTGCAGGGTGGGATCTTTGAGCCTGGCCTTTGAATAACCCTGTTGGGGAAAGGCATGTTGCGTTCTTCTTCTGCTCTGTGGGGCCAACGGGTGTGCAAGATCCTCTCAGTGCAGGGCGGCTGTGTATGAGAATACTCTTCCAGCTGCTCCTCTGAGGAGCCAACACAAAGATGTGGCAGGATTCAGGATAAAGATCCTGTGCTCCTGTCATTCCCAGGAGTTACTGGGATCAGCATCAGGCCTAACAGATACTCCTCTGTGTGTCTAGGGCCTGAGATCATTTCCTCAGGGTCATACCAGACCATCAGAGAAGGCTGGAGGCACAGATCATTCCTTCAGGAAGCACTTCCATACTTCAGGAAGTCTTCTCTGGGCAGCAGCGGGACTGACTTGACCCTGGATACAGCCAAAATGTGAAGTTCTAAGATCTTGTGCCACTCCAGCGGAGTCCTACCTCCCAACAGTTCAGAGCATCTTCTTCTCCCCGCAGCCAAAACATTTGGCACATCGACAGCCAGGGCTTTCCCTAAATGGGTAATGACTGCCTTACCTCCCATGGGCCTTGTGAGGATTAACGAGTTAACTGCTTTCAGAAATGTGCAAGTGAGTAATAGTAATAATAATACTAGGAGTGGTACAAATATTTCACAATGAGCAGCCTTTTCAGATTCAGTCTTCTCATTCTTTTCCTTGAACCGCATTCGCTATTAAAATCACTCTCCTTGCATTTGCTTGTTGATTTAATCAATGAAAAAAATTCCTTCGGCTCTTTTTAATTTTCTCTGTGTGTGTGTGT
>WEIS01014848.1:1594-21180 GCA_013389965.1 Todus mexicanus | reverse complement strand
ATTCTGTGATAAGGTTATGTCTACCTAATTGGATGCAAATGAGCTTCTGTCTGTCATTCAGAGCAGACTGACTTATATACAGTCCAGCTCCAATTCAGAAACCATGCCACTGCTTCAGTGCAGCACTGAGCTGGAGCTAATACACCTTGCCTCCAGGTAGAGAGTTGTTGCCCAGGGTAGTACACAGGGCTAGGTGGCTTGGGTCAAGCCAGCTTGCTCTTCAGCTCAGGTCTTTTGGGGACAATTCCGGGAGAGAGATCTGCTCTGGGCTTTTGATGAGGAGAGAACATAGGTATGCTCCTCCTGGGTCACCTCATATCATGGCTTGCCCCTGAGGGCAATCAGCAGTAAATATCTAGAAAAGCAATGTAAGAACAGGACCAGCAACAGTGATGCTTCTCTCCAGTGCTTTCCCAGCTTGCAGTAATCTGCAGTTTAAAGACTTCCTGAGCCAGGATTTAGTTGCTTTTTTTACTTTTAACAACCACTGATGGACTTTTCTTCTATTAATGTCTTTAACTGCTTTTCCATATCTATTTATAGTTTTGGCTTCTACAGCATCCTGTGCACTGGGCTCTGTCGTTGAATTATACAGTGTGCACACTAAGATTTCCCTTCTGCGTGCTGTGAGCCTTCTGCCTAATCATCTTGTCTGGTGTCCCCTAGTTCTGGAATGCTGAATGAGTAGTAGAACCATCAACTTGTCCTCTGCCTTCCATGCCTTTAGCCCCATGGCCTTGCCCAATGCTGTCTGTTTTTCACACTGGAGTTCACTGGTTTTCAACTCTCCACATATGGAAGCTGTTCTGCATTTCTGATCCTGATTGTCAGTCTTTGTTGGATGCTTTCAAACTCTTATCCATCCTTTTGAGAAGACCAGAATCACCTTTCAAAAGATACGTGCAGCAGAGCAATGTAGGACCGCTTTCTGGTTTTTGTTCTCTTTTACTAATTCCTGATCTTCCACTTGCCTTTTGTGACCTATCCTAAGTATTGGGTGATAATTTCCACATCACTGTCCACACAAATGCAGATACCTATTGTGAGTGGAAGCATGTGATTTATACACATCAATCTGTGTGCAGACGTAACTGTTGAGTCTATCAAAGAACAACAGGTCTGCCCAATTAACTTCTTGCTGCAAAATACAAGGTTAATTCATCTCTGTTGGATTGTAGTTACCCAGAAGTTTGCTAGAACTACTCTTTATTATGGTTTTCCCCGAATTACCAGGAGGTGGAAATGAGACTTGCTCGCTTGTGGCCCCCCAGATCCTTCCCCTGGAACCAAATGACATCATGTTGATCACCCCCCTTTTCTCTAGTGCCAGCCTCATTTATATGATAGGCTACATACCACAACTAATAGCAGCTTCATGTTTTATTTCCTTTGGATGAGTGCTACCAGGCCCAATGGATTTATTTATACTCTTGGTGTTGATTTGTTTTAAAGCTGCTTTTACTGCCAGTTAAGTTCGAGACAATGCTATGGACTTGCCCCTGTGAGGAAAGACTACTGTGTGGCAACCTCCTTAGTTCCCCTGTAGTGAGCACTGGTGCAGATAATCCATTTAGCTTTCCTGCAGTAGCTTTTTCTTCTTCAAGCGCTACTTTTAGATCTCCATCAACTATTTGCCTTAGGGGATCTTTGGCAGGTTTCCTATATTTGATATATTCCATTATTCACTTTGATGACATTAGCAAGTTTTTGCTTAAATCTCTTTTGCTCTGCCTAATTATGGTTTATGTTTAACTTGCTGAAGTTTATACTTTTTTTTTCCTTTTTCCTTCTGTAGCTGTGATGTTCACTTTCTAAAGGGTGTTTTTCATTTCTCATTGCCTTCTTTACTATGCTGTTTAACCATATTGACCTTTTTGTTGTCCTTCTAAGATCTGCTTTGATAGGTGTTATACATCTCTTCTGAGTCTGTAATACAGTAGGACTCTTCTTGTTGGTGGGATATGCAAAAGAAGAGTAGCATAGCAGGAAGATAATGTCATCCCAGGAGTGGGAGATCTTCTGTTTGGGGCAGAAGGAGGTGGCTATATATAGGCTGATGAGGAGAGGAGGGAGAAGTGGATGGAGACATGTGCAACAGCAATAAATTAGAAAGGACAGAGCAAGAGGAGGTGATAAGGAATAGTAAAGAAGTATGAGGGAAAATAATGAGGAAACTGAGAAAATCTAGTGGTGTGGGAAAGGAAACATAAATCAACCTATTTGGCAGTCTCTCTGTGTGTTGAATTACTTTTTTTTTCATAAGAAGTATGTGCTGAGGGTATCTTTACTCCCATTCCTAGTTCTTCATTCTTCTTTCTTCATTTGCTGCTTTAATTACTGTTTTTTCACTCCTCTTACTTTTTTCCCCTTCATCTGTACTTCATGTTCCTCCATTCGGTTGGGTCTATCTATCTCGATTCCTTTGACTGAGACCTGTTCTGTTACACGTGCTTTCTCTACGCTGGTCCAGGAGATCTTTGTATCCTGAGCATGTTACCAGTTTTGTGCTCGTACTCCGTTTTGTCCCGTTCTTGAGGCTTACCTTGCTCTGACACTGTATTGTAGCTCCGTTGCCGTCTCTGACTCTTTATCTCCAGCCCAGGGGACAGGTTTTCTCGATGCAGCAATCCTGCCAGGTCCTGGCTGAAAGGAGCAGTATGGAGGGGGATGCTGCTGTCTGAGGAAATGAGGCATCGACACAAAGGTGCACAAGCATATGTGTGAGGACTAAATGAAAAGCAAAGGAACCACAAGTAGAAGTGGCCATATATAGAGAGATCTAGATATTTGAGGCATATTATTCCAAGAGATCTCTAGAAGCACCCGGCAGTTTGTCTTACTGTATTGTCAGGTGGGTAAGGAGGCTTATTTGTTCAATGTTTAAGGAGCTACCCATGCACAGGCCAGGAGTTTAGACTCCACAGGCTCCAGCTGCAGTCAGTGTTAATGTCTGAAGCCAGGGAGAGGGAGATGAGGGCTGTGGGCTGACCTCTTCATCCTCTGTACCAACCTTTTCAAGGTTTGTCAAGCTGCCATATTTCCTGTCGCTCCTCGAAAGCATCTGCATGCACTGCCCACGTTTGTGATGGTGCCTAGAAACATGGTTGTAACCATCAAAGGAACTGTATAAAAAAAAAAGTGGAACTTTCTTAGTCAGCAGTTTTTTCTCCCAACCTAAATCTGCTGACTTCAGTAATTTGCGAAAAACCCAGCCCCGAAGGTGGCATTCACTGCTGGGTTATTTCGTTAATTCTGTAAGCTCACTCAGCTGAGGAGAGCAAATCCTATTGCATTTTGTGCATCTTTTATAGAACAATTTAATATGGCCCAGCACTGATACCTGTGAAATTAATATAAGGGCCAAGGAAAGCAGTTGTTTGCGTCATTCAGAGAATAATTTGCTGCAGAGATGGTTGATAATGGTTCCCAAAGTGGAGGAGACCCCACTGGTCTCCCAGGACTCCTGCAGAGGTGGGAATGGCCTCATTTCCTTGTAAACTGAGGACTTTCCATGTGGAAATGACAGAAAATCCGTGAAGCCTCTGCCCTGCACCCAATCACTTTGCAGAGAAGAACATGTACTTAGAAAAATAACAGAGGGGATCACAGCAGGCTTTTCCCAACTGAAGTGGGATTTGGGTAACGCTGGTATTTGAGGTTGGAAAATACCGGTTGTATTTTATTTCTCTGATTTATGGCTAATAGGCTTTCGCCTTTCCATGCAGGCGAAGTGTTGCATAAAAGGGTTTACCTATTGTTTGTTTTCCATTTATGTCACCTACTACTGTGGTAGAAGTTAAAAGGGAAGGAAATCCTCTGGAGAAGTGACGTTCGATCTTGATGGGCTTGTTTCTGGCTGGAGCCAGGTCAGTTCCATAGGTTCACAGAAGGGCACATATGTGCTGGGCTGGGGAGGAGGGAAATAGAAGGGTTTGGGAAAGCACATTGGAAAATTATACTGAAATTGTGAGAGACTGGGGACTTGTGGGAAGCCAAACTGGAAAAACATTGTGTTCTGCTTTGTTATTTATACTCCACCCTTTCCTGCTTGGCTTTCATTATGGACATTATTGTTTTGTCTGTCAATGGGCAGACAGTGTTCTCGACTGGTCAAGAATCAATTAGCAGGAGTGTTTGCCTGAACTCTCCTAAAAAAAACCCTCTGTGTCCAGTGTTGTGTTTGCTGTTACCTCCCACAGCACAGAGACTCCCAAGCAGCCTCAGTCATTGCTACATCCATTCGCAAAATGAAACAGCCCCCGCCCATGCGAGGAGAATAAATAGGTCAGGGAGTGCGAGCAGCGTGATGCACAAGAGAGCATCGTAAGAACCCAAAACAATTTCTGCCTTTCCCATGTCACCCCCACCTCCAGCAGAACCTCACAGATGAAAGAAGCTTTATTAGTGACATTTTAATAAATGGGACCAGCGGGATTAAGAATAAATTCTATTTAAAAGGAAACAGTCTGGAATTAAAATATTTAAACATATGCTTCTTACTGCTAAAACCGTATCTCACTGGAACTGGAGTACTTGTGCATATGTAATGTACTCCTCGCTGATAACTCAGTGTGCTTGCTTTCAGCAGGGGCTGTAGTGGAGCCAGCAACTCTCTGTACGTAGCTCCAAGAGAACAGCAGCTTTGAGTGCCTGTCCATGTCTCTGCCTGTAATGCTGGCGGCGATGTAATGAAACCCTCTGTATAAGAATTAATATTCCAGTAATGCCCAGAGGTTGTAAGTGTGTAGTTAATAGCTCCCAAGGCCAATGGAAATGAACACAGCCATAGCAGTCACACGTTACTTGCTGCTGGTGCAGTATATCTTTGTGAAAACGAATATAGAAAATCATTCTCTTAAGAATAGCATCAATTAACTGATTTAATTCAGCGATTAGTCACAAAATGTCTTATTCCTGTAGTGCTCCCAGTAAGTAATGTGGAAATACCTGATGATCAGGAAGCCAAATGTAAGGTTTGTTTTTAATTTTAGCAGGCAAACCATGGCTATGTTGTGCTGAACTCTGTAAGGCAGCTGTGGGCGAAGCTTTGGAAGCTTTCACAAGTAGGCATTAGCGATGCCTGATACTGCTGGCTGCAGATAACCAAAAAGATATCGTATTTGCCACTACAATTCTCCAGCACTGTTTTACAATGAAATCCCCAGGAAAGGGTTTCTGTATACATGGGTGCATTCTCCCTATGGAAGAGGGTATGCACCCTACTGTAGGGGCTGTGTGTGACCCCATCTCATTATGATTAATTTCCATGCCCACCAAAGTTAAACAGGAGAGACAGAAAAGGGAAAGCAACAGGACCTGGGAATTTCCTAATCCTTGCGTTTGCTACCTGAGGTAAGAGGGTCAGAGAGAATGGGGGGAGAAAAGAGAGCAGCTGGCAGGAATCTGCTTCTGAGCAAGAAACAGCACTTTGTCTGCTTTTACATGAAGAGATTCATCCATCCTTATTTCCCATTACCTCAGAGAGTCCCTCCTTATGTGCTAGAAAGGATTCCCCCATTAAACAGAGTTCCGACTTGTCTGGATTCTTGCAGGAGAAATGTTTCCATGATGTACGTGCTCCTGTGATTTCTTTCCCTATTTAACCTTCAAACACTATTTCCTTTAGCTGTGCAAGGTGTACCTTGCTTTCTGTGCTCTCAAGTAAATCAACATATGCTTGCTCTTCTTCTTTTGTCTTTGTGTCCTCATTATTAATTCCAAATGTTGAATCCTGTCTACACATGGCAGGGGAGACAAAGGGGAGGGATGGGGTGGCCGTGCAGCCACATGTCCCTCAGTCGTGTTATAATGCCAGAGCAAACGACTTGCCAGCTAAGGATGAGAGTCCCATTAGCCCTCACCTCCTGGCCGTGCTCTGCTCAGCACTAAGCAGTGCATACGTGCTAGGTCAGTACTCAGAGTACGCTATGGATTCCCTCCAGTGGCTGATGCATATGGAAAAGATACCTTCTTTCTGGTCCCTGCAGCTGACAGATTTAAATCAAGATTTTCATAAGGTGCTTCACAATACTCAAGTTTAAGCAGGGGTCCTGTTATGCCTATGTTATAGAAGGTGCTACCTGCTTTTACTCTAAATATTAGCCTTTTTAGTGTCTCAGTTTAATAATTCAAATTTTGAAATATGGCAGCATCTCGCCATAGGGAGTGTTGCAGTTTTGGTGCTAGAGGTGCCTGTGGCAACTGTGGTCAAGTTGAATTGCTGCCACATACTATGTCCACTTGGGGCACATGGTGTACAAGTGCATGGGCAAGCTTGGGATTGTAACATGATTTGTGTTGGTACAAGGGCTCAGGGGGTGACAAGACTCTCAAAATATGAGCAAACTTTTCAGAAAAAGAGACCGTGAGAAGAAGGTGGACCTCAGGGAAGGTGGGGTAACCTGGCCACTAATGCTGTGCTACTTCTGTTCCTCTTTGCAGCTCAGGAGTGAAGACCCTGCCCCACAACGCCAAGGTGCACTATAACTACGCCAATTTTCTGAAGGACCAGGGCCGGAACATCGAGGCGATCTACCACTACAAAACTGCTCTCAAGTAAGTCCATTGAGGGTCTCAGTGAGGCTCCAGCTGTGCAGTGCAGCCTACTGCTAGTCCAGCCCTTCCCCACTAGGCATGGGGCAAGTTACTGACTCCTCACCCACAGTGCTCAAGGGCAGCTCAGCTTTCAGAGTTTGGGAAAGTTCCCTGGCTCAACGTTTGCTTGTCATTAAGTGAGGTGCTCTGGCTTCCCTCCATCTCCGTGTGTGTGCGCACATGTGTGCATGTGCACACTTCAATATATGCGATAGAAATGTTGCCATAGCTACACACAGAGCAATGAGTNTGAGTGCAAGGAAAGGGGGGGGGGGGGCTGTGAGCGGCAAGGGAGAGCAAACGTGGAGCACAAAGATAATGTCTTCAGGACTCAAAGCATATGTAGGGAGGACAGACAAGGCAGGGAGTGGCTCTGGTGGGCAGCAAGGACAGAGCTCAGGTCCGTAGGGTACATCAGGAGGTACATGTAGCATGGGAGGAAACTTCGGAAATTACGTCTATGCTTTGTGTTCTGGTCAGCTGACAGGCTTATAACAAAGGCTCTCCAAGGGCTCCTAATTCACCCAGGTTAAGCTGGGAGGACAGGAGTTCATTGTTACTGAAGAAGGCCTGAATGTGGGTAAAGGTGATCTTTAGCTTTTTTGAGCAGCATCCTGTTCTGTTTTGCCATGCTAAGTCTTTAGGAAGTCATTTAGAAAAACCTCCATCCTATTTTTTAATGTTTCCAGGAATGGAAAACTCAGCACAACCATCAATAAATTGTGCTGAAGGTTAATTACCTTGGCTGTTGAAAATGTCTTCCTTTATTTTTAGTTTGATTTGTTTAATGTCAGCTTCCAGTCCATTGGATTTGTTTACACCTTTAGATGCCACATTGAACATCCCATTACTAAAAACCTGTTTTCCATAGAGCGATCAGCTCCTTCCTTAACCTGCTGCTTGATACATCCCACTGATGTAGCTGCTGGTGTTTTCAGTCTTATGTGAGCTTTTGCAGTCCTCAAGTCATTCCTGTAGATAGTCTCAGAACTTTCTCCAACTTAGCAGAAAAGCCCATTGCAAGATGAAAAAGGGCCAACAAAAATATCCAAGCCCTGCAGTGAATGTTCTAGTATTGTGAGTGACATAACTGCTACTACCAATGTTGCCTCTGCTCGTGTAAACGGGATTTGCTGACAAAAGATTTTGCTCTTCTCTAACTCAGCAGCACCCATTTATTATAATTATAATGAAGTCTTCTACTCTGCAGTATTTAAATTATGAGTCTGTTTTGAGAATTGATTACAAACATTTTCTCAGTTTTATTAGATAGCAAGGTTTGTGCTGATTATAGTGTTTACAGAGCATATGAAACCTCATCGAGGCTTGGAGCCACACAGAACCAACCGTGCTCTCTTCTCTAGATGCTCAGTGTCTGAGTGGCACTGGTGCTAGTGCTCCACTTGCCAACTAATCCTGAAATTACTGAAGAATTTTTAAAGAGTGAGCCCCTGTCCCCACCTTGTCTGTTCGCCATCTGACCCAGCAGCGCAGACCAGGAGTTGGGAGTCTTCTGCTGACTCCATCACTAGGAAGCTGAATTACTTGGTCCTACCACCTAATCTCTTCACACTTCTGCTTTCCTTATTTTTACCCTTTCTTCCACCTCTGTCACAGGGAAATTATTTAGGGCCTGTATAATAAGCAATAGAACAGTGTAAGTAAGAAGTATAGTGTATTCTTCTGTTGAGAATGACATTCTGTGTTTTCCCTTCAGATCTACCCCTTTTGAAATGCCTGGGGTTGTGTATGGGCTTTGTAGTCTCTGCTAGGTGCCTATGCACAATGGCTGTGTTGAAGCAGTGGAGAAGATGATGGATGTGGCATTGTGATGGCAACATGATGGTGGATATAGTGGAAGACCCTAAATAGGTATTGTAGATCAGAATAGATTTCACATCCAAGCTGTTTACCCATACTCACAGACTCCAGCTGTGCAATTGCTGCTTTGATTGTAGACCAATTACTATACAATTAGAGAGAAGGAAGTAGTAGCTGTAATAACCTGACCAGATTTTGGTGGGTCGGGGTATTCTTGACCACTGGCCTGACCCGAAAAGGGAAGAACAGCTGGGAAGCCGAAGCGCCATTCACTCCATGAATTTCCTTATCAGAGAGTAGGTGGACCAGCAGCTCAGGTGCTAACACAGCAAGCTTACCTGATTTCCTCCAGATACCTCTCACTGGATGTCTGCTTTCAGGGTGAATCTGGGTGGATCCACACTCGCCAGCTTACAGAAACCACCAGCTACTTGAGGCTAAGCAATCCAGCGTCAGCACCATCAGAAGTACGGGAGATCAAAATATCAGATCTGCCTAGTATGCAGTGAGCAGATCAGTAAGGGAATTATGAAGTAAATGGAGTCAATAAGGACAGGGACTGCCACCACTGCCACCTGGGAGGGACCTCCTGGGAGGTCAGAGGGGGAGAGCAACATTGCCCCATACCAGCTCTGTCTGAGACACGTGGATGATGACTAATCCATCATTGCAGCTCGCTTCTAAAGCTTGTGCCAAATTATGATGTAGTCTGCTTGATCTCCAGTGAATGAGTCTAGCGTTTGCTAAACAAAAGTGATCCTGTCAGTCTGTACTCGGCTGCTTGAACCGCTTGCAATTACCATTCCACCAACATAATGATGTGTTTCTATGCGCTACTTCTCTGCCAGAAGTGTCGATTGCCATGTAGCTATTTAGCGAAGCAACCCATTGCCCCTGTGAAGTAGGCAGGTGATGTTGTAGCTATAGCTGTGGAAAAGGATGTTGAAGTGCACACAGGTTATATAATGAAATAATAGCAATTGAGATTAAATCCTGGGGAAGTTGGTGCCCGGTGCTTTAATCGCCTGCTCCCATTCCTGCTTTCGAAGACAGGCAGGACCCTCTGCTAGCATATGTTGGTGTATCTCTGTTAACTTCAGGGCAGATAAATGATGGAGGAGAATAATGTGTTTTTTCTGACAGTGAAACTGCAGGGCAGATTTCCAAGGCAAACTTGGCAACTGATCCTGCCAACCACCTGTTGATGCCATTGCAGGTGGCCTGTCAAAAAATTCATTCCTCACGCTAGCCTAGAGGCCGGTGACCCAACACCCTGATTTAGGCTTAGGTAATTAGTGCAATCTAATTATGCTGTCAAGAGTGGGAGAAATGAAAACTGAAAAGAAATGCAAAAATTGAGAACAGCATCTGAATTGAAGAGCGGGAGACTTAAAAGAAGTTCTGTGTATTTAGGAAAAGCTCCTGCTTTACATTGGATTTCTAGAAGGAGAATGGAAGCAGAGCCTTTTTGAGACGTAAGATGAGTTTCCCCTAAAGCAGATCTGATGAACAGCTGGTGATCTGCAGTTGTAATGGTAGGTTATGAACCTTTCGGTTTACCTTCAGTAAAACAAGAAAAACACACTGGTGGATTACCCTGCTTCACAGATTTTGCTGACCATATCGTAGTGACCCCAGGAGATATTTGGGGGTTTTTTTCCTCCAAAAAGTAAAGGCCGGAAGTATACTGTCTGAGATGTGAGTTGACCATGGCTACTCTGAAAGCTGGCCTTAACATTCTTGCTGCTGCTTCTGCTGCAGAACAACAGCTGTTGCTAGGTGTTTCAGAGACCTCCTGCTCCTGGAGATCAAACAGTGCTGGTCTTACCTGAAATAAAACTTGTCTTTCCACTCTTCTGTTTGAGAGTGAGAATATAAGGTCATGCAACCTCACACAAGTATGAAGAACAACTCTGATATGCTAAGGAAAACATTTTTGCTGTTGTTGATAGTTACAAAGCTTTTGTCCTGCTTCTCCCCAGCCTTGTTTGCTTGACGTTGCTGTTGAGACTTCTAAATGCTCCTCAGGAATGCACATGAGCTGACACAGAGAGAGAAAAACAGCAGAACCTTAATACTCATTTGATGAACATTCGTTATGTCTTTAGTAACCCTTTTAATAATGGAGGGGAGAAAAAAAGTTACCTTCCTTGCTGTAGTTGCACTCATTCAAAATTTTAATTCCCAAAGCAACTCTGTTTCACCATCTACCTCTGTGTTTGTTGCCAGGACTGTGCTTCCCATGGATGGCAGATCAATGTGAGGCACCGCAGGTGGGGCTGAAGGAGGTTGCTGGGTTTCTTGCTGGAGTTGGGTGAATAAACGTGCTAATAATAGTCCTGTGCTATTCAAGCTACGTTTCTGTGTCTGGCAAAAGGTCAACTTCTAAAAACTAGTATTTGCACCTTTGGATATAAAAGTGTATAGATTTGCCCTTAATTAAAAAATGTCAGTAGAGTATTGTGTTAAAGTTAATAGTGGGAAGGAAGAGTCATCTGTGTGGGAAGGCAGATACTGCCACCATCAAATGATACAAAATGGTCAAATCATAACTGAATTATTTCTTCATAACTGATTTTTGCTGGATGAGAGTCACAGAAATGAACTGAGATTGGAGGACTAAAAAAGGAAAGAGAGAAGGACAGAGAGAGAGAAAGGGAGAGTGATAAAAAGGGGAAGGAAGGGAGGAAGGTGGGAGGAGAGAGAGACTTGGGCTGGCCCTGCAAGGATCAGGGACCTTGGGGCAACCTGGAGCTACTCTCTGGGGTGCGGCTGTTCAGAAACCTCTATTCTCCCTGGTGTCATGTTCCAGAGAAGGGAGGGAGTCTCTGGGCAGCAGGCAGAAGCCCTTGGGCTGGCTTTCTTTGCAGCTCAGGGAGCTGCTCTGGTCCTTAACCTTGAGAGAGGAGAGAGTGGGTCAGGAGGCAGACGAAGCAGTGTGAAAACACTTGGTGCTGTGACACCTGTAGTCTGGCTCTTCTGGAGCTTCCAAATAATACAGCTCAAGGCATTGTTCACAGCAAGGAAACTGGGAATGCTGGTTTGTGGCATCAAGAAGTGTCCTAATATCATGCTTATATATACTTGGTACTTGAACACAGGCTAGATGGAAGAGGAAGGAGGAGGAAGCAGTGAGGGTACTGTATCTGTATCCCTCACTGAGGGAATAAAATTGGTTCATAGCATCAATGGAATGGGCAGAAACGAAGGAAGTGAGGCTGTTTTCTCCTCACTCCGATTTAGAAATAAAACCCTAATGCTGTAAGGGAGACTCAGGTTTCTTGCTAAGCTTTCCCACACACCTTCCTGCTGGGTTTTTATATATCTTATATCAACAGTATCAGGGGTTGTTTAAATTCAGTTAAATTGCACTCTCCATGCAGTAAAAAAACTGTGTTCATGCAGCCCTTTTTGTGTGTGTGTGTTTGTGTGTGTGCCTTGAAAATGCCTCTCAGCATGGACTGCAGGTGGCCTTGGATACCATCTGTGATTTATTTCTGGAAAGAATTAAAATACCAGCACCATTTGTTAGCCTGTTTTTACAGTGAGTCAAAAATGTGCAGCACTGCTTTCCCGCGACTGCCAGGGCTGTGTGTGCTCCCGAAACTATGAATGCCCTTCTGACTCTTAATGTTACTTAGGTCAGGCCCTTGGAGCAAGCCCTCTGGTTAGGCATTTGATGAAACATCTTCACAGGGACTTCACAAAATAGCCTGCGTTAGTAGATGTTACAGACTTGAGGCAGATCGTGTCCAAGCAGTCAGAAACTTCTTTGCGTGTGGTGTTCTGAATCGCACTTTGACAATAGACTTTTGGGGTAATTGCTGCTCATGTGTACATTTATGATGGCTGTCCTGAAGCTAGACAGAAGTGCTGAGTGATTTAATAGTAACTGATGGCTGAAAAGGCTGCCCGATAATTTGAATTGAAGACTTAATGGCCTTTACGACACCGTTCATGGAAAGATGGCCAAATTACTTCAGCTAGTGTAATTTATTTCTGAATCTGTTCTCTATAAAGTGATAATCCCTGCCCGGTTTGAGATGCGCTCCACCTCTGCTCGGTTTTTCCGCTTCTTAGTGATCAGGTATCAATCAATAAAGGCACCGGCTTTTATTTACTCAAAACCCAAACTGGCGATAAGTTCAACCATGAGCCCTGATGCCGAGGCACTATGTGTGCCATGTAACTGCATTCACAGCAGTGGAAGCTGGCTGTGCCTACTGGGGTAGACAGATGTTTAACTCACATCTGGATGCTGGTATTTACAGGCAAGGTTCCTTTGTAGAGCATGGCTTCTGTTGTGGGTGCAGGTTCTTCTACAGTGTCCTTGAGGGAATTGTTGGCTTTTCAGACACATCTTCTTGGAGAAGAGCCCCATTAGCTCTTGAGAATGTCTTCCTTGTAGCCTTCCTCTGTGTCATTGCTCTGACTACTTTATATACTAGGGACTGATGCTAAAAATCTGGGGAATGGACAATACTGCCCTCATGAAGGTGCAGAGCTGTTGTCTAATTGGGACAACGCATCTATTTTGATTTTTATGTGGGCTATGCAGAGAGAAACTTACGACTGTATTTTGGCGGTGTTTAAGTCTACTTTTCACTTTTCCCTAATGAGAACCTCAAATCCAAGGGTTAATTACTCGTTCCCACAGCCATTTCTTTTTCAGTAGCCTACTCTTCTTGTTGTTATGAAAACTTTTCTCAAAGGATGACCAGATAGCATTGATTTTTGTCATGCCAAATCATCAGGGACTTGCCATTGCTGTTCCTTACCCGGAGTCAGTAGAAAAATTGGTTCCTAGTGCACATCTGTCAAGGATAACCTTGAGACTTTCTGTGAAGGCTGGACAGGAGTAATTGGGACACTCTGCTTATCCCCAGGCTTTTGAGTGTCCCCTTTGAGCAATTTGGGTGTTGCTGGAATGGAGCTGCTCTAATTGATTTACACCAAAGATTGAGGAAACCCCCCAGACATCTTGGAGACAGCCGTGTTTACAGGTGGCAGTATGGAGCTGTACAGCTTCCTCTGGCACCTATGAACCTTGGGAGATGACAGGTATGATTTCACTCCATCCGCTTAGTCGAGATATATGTTGTTATTTCATCCCCTCATGTAATGGTTTGTTTGAAGAGCTCACCCATTGGTCTTGTGTTTGCTGTGGTATCCTTCTAGTTTCTGTGGATTCTATGGAGGCACCTGCACTGTTTGCAGCGCCTGTAAGTTGGACATGTGAATTATTAGTCCTTTGTTGGTCTTGAGTGGTTTCTGGGATTTTCAGGACTTACATGGATCTTGCATTAATTCTTTCTGTGAGAGCACAAGCAGGCAGCCTGGTTTGATAGTCTCATGTTTCCTCAGCACTGCAGGGAACATAGAAGTTTAGCAGGAAAGGTTTTGTTTATTTATATTTAGCTCTGACATTGTTTGACTTAAAATCATTTTTTCTTCCCATCTCTAACTTTTAAGTGTCTACTCCTGCCTAAGTATGAAAATTTAATGAAAAATCATAAATTGTAGTATTTTTTAATTTGCTACAGGTTAGGTTTTTAAATAGCATGCTTCAGGATATGATTGTTGTGGGGTTTTTTTCCCATTAATTGATGCCAGGTTCAATGAATTCATGGGGCTTTTGTCAATTTACAAATTAAATCTACTCAGGTTCTCTTTTCTTCACATAACTATCCTGGAGAGCTGCTGTTCCCCATGCTCAGCCCATCAGCCTTGGATGCTCACCCTGGTAAAAGAGTTTGTCAGTGGCAGGGCACCCATGTGCTGTTGTTCTGGCCAGCTGGGCTGCCGGGCATAGGGAGAAGCTGTACAACGAGAACCTTAGTTCCTCCCACTGAGCCCTGGCTGTGATTCAACATTTACTACTGAATTGGCCTCTGAAGGTCCCAGCTGAGATCAAGATCCTGCTATGCTAGCCACAGACTGTATCTGGAAGTTGTCATCACTGCAGAGAGCTTGTGCTGTGAGTGAAGAGGCAATAGGACAGGGCAGGGAAATTTTATTATTACTGGCATGGAGACCTTGAGAGACAGACTTGTCCCAGGCCATGTGGGAAGCATGGCAGAGGTAAGCATCATTTCTTAGTGTACACATTGTAGGTGCTCAGTGCCAAAATGTGGGTGAGTTCTGCCCATTAGAAGGTAGAACACATTTAAGTGGGCTGAGGTGCCCAGGGCATCTGCAGGGGACTCCTCCTGCCCTTCAGCAGCAGAATGTCTGAAATAGTTGTAGACCTGGTTATTAGGCACCTTCCCTGCTGACTTCTTGTGCAGGACCTCCATCAGGAGCTGAGCCAGTCCATGTAACACCAGTGAGGACCCTAACAGGACCTGCAGAGCTGCTCAAGGATGCTCTGAGAGCCCCTGGCACCATGCTTGGGTGGGATAGTTCCCTGTCTTATTCCTGTGTTAAGCCCTGAGACAGACCACCTCATAGCTGAGTACGAGGAAATGGGCATGATGTAATGCCCGACACCAGGCAGCGCTGCATAGAGATAAGGATCTGTCTGCTTTATCGTGCTTTCACTGAAGAAGGTTGTGCCTGAGGCTTTCAAAGGAACCCAAAAGCATTAGATCTCTCACTTGCTTGAGTTTCAACAGGATTTCCGGTTTAAAAATAATAATAATTAAAAAAGGTAAAAAATCTCAGCCTGCCACTAACCATCTGCCAAGCTGAAGGGTGTTACCTTTAAGGAAGCATTGATGCAACTACTGAAGTTCTTCAAGAAAAAACAGCTGCTGCTTAATATTGCAGGATCATCTCTCCTTCCATAAAAGAAATTCAAATGCTGCAAATTAAAGGTCTTTTTGACAAAGACATAGGATCTGTCTCTGTGACCTACACATCTCCACATCATGTAGAGCAGCTCTCAGAACAAGGTACTTACGCTATTGTGAGGCCATGGCCTGAGTTGTCGCCAGCACAGGATTGTTCCCCATAGGATGACTAGTCTCTGAATTACATCAAGTCAAGTTTTAATTCAATCTGACATAGGTCTTTATTCAGAGCTTACGTAAATACATGAAAATGAGTGTGATGTAATATTAAAATTGGAAAATTGGCTTGAAATTGTATATCAGAGTAAATAGAAAATGGGCAGCATAAAAATTTGGCACAGATGAAACATTATTGATGTAATATTCTTTTGTTCCCAAAACAACGCCAATAAAATATTAAGGTATGTGTTGGAATGGGGCAGAACACGCCTTAAAAACAAGTAGCAATGCTGCCAGCAGGTAGTTGGGCTTGACCTGACTCTGTGCGCTTCATCTGGCTGGAGTGAGCCAGTGGATGCTGGGTGTTGCAGTAGGGTCACGTGGGCACTGGGAGAGCTGGGAGTGGGTAGGAGGGAGGCATCCTGGGATATTGGAGAACTGAGGAGAGGAAGTCTGTCCTAAGGCTCTTCAACCCCTCTTCTTCTTCTCCCTCTTCCTCCTGCTTTCTCACAGCAGCAGAGCAGTGGCAATTACTCAAAGTTGTTTCAAAGGTGGAGCATTCCCTGTAAGCACTAAGTTTAAATGCATTCTGTAAGCAAAAGATGCATTAACAAAACCCAGTCACACTAGATCTCCCCAGCTTGCTGATTTTTCTTTCTAGCAGAAATGAATAGACTTGGAGCCCCTTTGAATATTGGGCGAGATGATGCAGGAAGGTGTTTTCTTTCTCCTGATGCTGCCACAGCATGGCAGTTAAGTTCATGATGTCCAGTGCTGCTTACAATGGCTTTAAGAATTTGTGTTTTAAGTCACTGGGTGCACATTTTTGACAGTCCTATCATCAATGCTTTAAGAGTGGTAAGAGGCTGGGGCATCAGGGAGAGTCGGCCTGGTGTGCAACATCTCAGGGCTCTCCCAGCTGTGAGAGGTGTCTCTGGATTGCTTTCAATAACCTCTTTTATCATGCAGTGGCAGCACGAGGCTGCCAGCGCCCCTGAAATCTGGTATTGCAGCCTCTTCCATGCTGTTTGTGGTAGTTTCCCAAGCTAATTGCACATTAGTCTGGCCCTATCCCCTGTTGCTCTCTGCCCCTGCATGGCGATGGCTGTGCAAAACCCAAATAACACTCTTTAGAGCAAGTGAGGAGTTGTCACTCTAGTGCCTTTTACCCCCTGAATAGTTCTGGCGCCAGACCAAGGGCTGTTTAAAGGCAGGGCTACAAGCAGAGCTTGTCAGTTGTTTAAGTGGTTTCTCTCAAACTGAATTAAAAGAATTAAAATTGTTCGTGGATTATAGGTTGTAGTCATGACAACAAATTCCCTCCCTTTCTCTTTTTTCAGGAATTGTCTTGTAGTTCAGATATGTTGCCAAACAAAACCCCTTACTTTTTGATTTTTTTTTTTAACGGATGTTTCAGGTAATAGTAGAGTTAAGTTGAAAAACAAAGTAAATGGTCATCAGCGTTTTGATGACCATATGTGTTTTATGCTTGCTCTCTCATTGTGAAACTGGAAATCTCATGACTGTGCAAGTCAATAAAGCTTTTGTTCAGTGGTATTAGAGAGAATTTTGCTAGCCTAGAATAAGTGGGGATAATTACTAACAGGAGTTCTTGTGCAGTGTATACCTGTAATAGTTAAAGGGAAAGCTGCTTAAAATTATTCTGACAATTGCAGATACAGCACTGGAGGAATCATTTGAATTATTCATTTTGCAACAAGGAAACATCCCACTTGTCTTCTCTTTAGAAATGAAATCCCAGTCTGATTTAAAACACAATTTTATGGGCTGGTTTCCTTTTTTTACAAGTTTTTTTGCTGCTTCAAGACTACTGTTATAATTACCATGAATTTAGGTTTTTAAAGAAAATTGTTCCGATTTCTAGAGGAAGGGAGAAACAGGGTTTTTTTCTTTACACGAACTGCTTCTTGTAGAATAAGTTTAATGAAATTCAGCTTTCTTTCATAAATAATGCAGTGCTTGCATTTGATTAGGTGAAGCCTAGAGGAATTTCTACCTAATCAGATGCCTAGCAAGAAGGATATTGCCTGCAGACTGTTACCATTATCAATGGTGGCGGTGAGGGAAATACAGCTGTGTGTGTGTCCAGATAGAAGACTTTGTTTCTTAGGAGAAGTTGTAAAGCAAGGTATCTGTGTTCCAACAACAGATTCCTTGCGTCTCAGTGTCCTGGCTATTCGTAAAACAAGGTCTGAGTTCTAAGTATTATCATTACTGTGACATGAAGAGACTTCAGGTTAACTGGAGACCTGCTTGTCCTGGTAAAGTGTTTCTGACCTTTCCAAGAAATAAATACATGTGGAGAAGAGACAATCTTTGCATTAGAGAGCTATGGTCAAAATAAGCAAGGCATACATGAGGAATCATTGGGACCAAGTCCTAAAGTCTTGAAAAAGAGCACAAACCTCCCCATAACAAAAATGGAATAAAATTATGTGTGCAACCATTTGTTATAATAATAGATGATGTACAGAAAAAAAGCAAAACAGTTTGCAAATGGTGTATCTGCAAGTTTTGCAGAAACATTTTGAGAGTTCTTGAGTAAATGTTGCTTTTATTAGTTACTCATGGTCAAGCTTTATGATGTCCTGTAAATCCAGCCACAAGGCTTTGTTCTACTCTGGTTTTATCCCCAGGAAGCTGTTATTAACAGCAGTGGGTGTGCATAAACAGAGCGTAGTTTGAGTAAGGCCATTAATCCTTTAGTCATCATCCGTATTAATAAATGAAAAAGGGCCTGAGCCCCATTCTCTAGCCCTGAGGCCAACTGGCATAAACTGACATGCAGGCATTCAGTGTTTGTGTCCTCTCAGAGACAGTGGCCAAGCCCAACCTGGCTTTTGAGACCAAACCCTGATCTGGGCTCAGCCCTGGACCACTCAGGGAGCTGTTTAAGGGTGGTGTGAATCTCTTAGGGGTCACGTTAACAGTATAACAGTGTGGGTAGTCATGAGCACAGACTCTGGTTCTGGTTACTTTACTAGAAGAGATGTTCTCTTAGTGCTTGGTTGTGCTCTCTGCTGAACTCAGTTGAATGACATCTTGCTCTACCACCATAATAAAGTAATATTCCAAATAAAACTGTAAAGAACTGAACCCTAACAGCAAAGCCCTGTTTCACTGTGCTCAACTTTTTCTCTTATTGTTTGTTCAGATAAATAAAATTGCAAATATCGGAAGTTCTTCAGGAGAGCTGCTAAGCAGGTTTAAGCTGATGAGTTGTGCTAGCTGAGTTTCTGTTTTTTCACTTGTGTTTCTTGGAAAAGGCAATGAGATGTAATGAATAAATGTAAAACACAAGAAATAGAGCCGGGATACACGGTAGAAGTGCTTGCATCCTATGATTTACTGTTGAGAGGTTTTAGCTCAGAAGTGTATTTATGGAACTGCTGGTCAGAACCGTGCAATTTTAAGGTGAAATCAGTTCTCTTTTTTAATCTTGAGTTTTCATTCCTCTCCAAACTGGTACAAGCAAATCTCCTGGACCTAAAATGTCATGGGAGCACTAAAGGCTAAGACCAGAATTAATTTCTTAAAGTTTGAGAGCAAACCCATCAGGTTTAGGGCTGTAAAATGTTAATCTGTTTCTGACTTTACCAAGAATTGTCTGAAATACTTCCGCCCACTCATAACTCAAGTGACTTCATGTCAGATATTAGAGTTGTTTTTACATGTGAGTACTGACAGAAGTAGTGCACGTTTTTTATCATAGCCAACTGTAAAAAAAAAAAAAAAGCCTAAAAAATATGACTCCTAGACCTTTCTTTTTGTCTAAAACAATATCAAAATTCCATGGAAGAAATGGGAAACAAGGCTGAGCCCTTGGTCATTTGCTCCGAGGTAGATAGGACATTCTTCACTCAAGATCCTGATCAAGGTATCACACAAAGCTGTGTCCCAGGTGCTGAAGAGCAAGCAATCTAGGTCCTTTCCATTACTCCCCTGCTGTTGCTGTGGAAAACATTTCTCCCAGTCCTCTTCAGCTGAGGAGCCTTGGCCTTGATGACCAGAGGATTTTAGAGCCAAAATCAAGACTCAACACTATACCCTCATCACTCTCTTGTCTTTTGCTGATTCTTCTGCAAGTTCAGGGAGCCTCTCACATCCCGAAACATGTTAGGTTCACCACGTAGCTTCAGTGTTGGGAAATTAAACTATTCCTCTGCCAACTGCAAGCTCAGCATGAATTTCCTGCTCTTT
>WEIS01014845.1:0-12517 GCA_013389965.1 Todus mexicanus | reverse complement strand
TTTTTTTTCCTTTTTTTTTTTTTCTGGGAAAGCTAACAGCATTGGCTGAGCTTGTCTGCAAGGTGATACGAAATTTGCAGAATTGGTTTAATGAGGGGAAGCAACCTGTACTTTCTGGGGAAGACCTAATGTGTGCCCTCAGTAATGTAGATAAATGCACACTGTGCTCTTCACAGTTCTTGGAAGCATTAGGAATCTGAAATGTGGCATCAGATATTTGCTGTCTTTCTGCACATCCCCATTTTTCTTTTTCTGTCTTAGCCGTAGCATAGAATCTCCAGGAGTTTGAAATACTGGCTATCCAATGAGAAATTTGATTTTGAAGAGCTCGAAGCCTGCATTCTGCGGGCATTTTCAATAAAAATTGGCCAGCAGGCACACAAGCCTTTATCTCTGCTGCCTCGACCTCAAAGGTGGCACAAATACTGGCAGATGTTTGAAGGGGGTAGGGGTGTTGTGGCAGCTGAAAGCAATGTGTGGGTGGATAGACAGAGCTCTGTGATACTGGTGGGGCTGAGCTTTCTGTAACAGAAAGATTAACAGTTTCTGGAGTCTGAAATTCCTTGTAAAACAGGAACATGCCTGGAGAAGAGGTGGAGGGAGCATTTTCCTTTCTAAACTCACCAGAGACGGAGGATATGGCTGAGCTTTCAATTGACTTTTAATAGCTGAAATTGCCTAATTTATCAAGCTGTTGCAATATTGACAGCTGCCTCTGTTTGCCTGTGCTGTTAGCCCTTCAAGTGCTCGGCCTCTCCTTTTTGTGTCTCTGACGTTTTCTCTCACCATCTAAGTTGTAATCTCTTATAACCCCTGCATTCCCCACTTTCTCTCTGCCCTGCATCCCTCTACCGATCGTCTCTGACATGGTGCCTGTGACACAAGCACATCAATCTGGGAGACAAGATGTGACTTGGAAAGCTTTTGAATGGACAAGGTTGTTATTTTATGACTTATTGCTATAATTTACACACCTCTTTCTTTCACTTGTTCCTTTTTTTTTATTTTTTTTTATTTTCCACAGAAAAAAGCTCAAGGTCTTAAAACAAACTGCATGTTTCTGTTTTATGTCTGTCCAAGAGCAGTGTGGCTCAGGCTGCTGAGTGCTCTCCTAACACCGGTGGTGAATCAGAAGTAGCACATCAAAGAGTTTTAGGGGAGGCTGTTCTCCACATCTGCTACACAGGGCTCATTACCAACCGTAGCATATTTTCTGGGTGCATACATTACCATCAGCCAGGCTCTCAAAGAGACAAGTGAAGCTCCTGTAGGATTGCTGGTCCCAAACAAGTGGTTGCCCAGGAGGTATTAGAGTAATTCTGAGAGGTGTTGAGGAGCCACACGGAGAGTGAGAGATAGCTGCAGGAGGTGCATCACTATGCTGTCTCCCGCTGCCTCTGAGGGCTGAGAGTTGGGGAACTGGTAGGTTTGGCATGGACAGCAGAACAGGAGGATGTCTCTTGCTCAAGCATGCAGTTTGACAGAGATAAAAAAGGAGACAACATGTAATGGAATTATTTGTATCTATAATGTAGTCAGCATGAATGTAAAAAAAAAACCCCAAAACACAAGAAAATGTGCATGTTAAAATGAAGGTGCTAAAACCAGTGTTTACTGTAGACTTAAAAGGTATGTGAAGTTTCTGCAGAATCTTCTTAAACAATTGTATTGCAACTCTGGAACAAAATCAAGCAATATGTTTTTAAAAACTGCATCCTAAGCTAAACTACTTAAATGTGTGCATAAGCAGACATAACTGGAAATTATCTTTATTCTGTGAACATAAAACCTTTGTTTCAGTACACCACCATCTGTCGATAATGCACTTGTCTGCTTCAGTTTCAGTTAAAATTGTCAGGGAGCAGCAAAGAGATGGCTGATCCCTAAGCCATGGGGAGCCAAGGGTGACCCTCATCCATGCAATACAGTCCCAAGGAGTCTGTACCCAAAACTGAGTGCTGGTGCCAGGGTCCATTGACCATCCCCAGCCAGGGGACTGATGACCCAGGTCCAGAGTCTGTCCAGGAGGTAGGGCTGGAGACAGGGCTGGAGACTGTCATGGCTGTGGTATTGCTTGGGCAAGGACTGATGGCCCCATCTGAGCTGAAATGGAGTCCATGGGCAGGGTAGGGGGAGGCTGCCCAGGGGCAGCAAGAATTATCTGTTGATACTCAACAGAGTCCTGACAAAAAGAAGCAACAATACTTAGTACTGATGTTTTCTAGAGCTTACTATTGTCAGTGGTTTAGACAGTTTATACTGAGGTGATATTGGGGTACTTTGGATGGGCAAGCCAAATCCACCTTTCCCTTTCAACCATTGTGCACAGCCTTTTCTCTTCAGAAGTTTGTCAGCCGCTGGTCTCAACAGACCTTTAAAAAAATTGTTTTGCATGCTTACTGTTTCCATATTTTCTCCCAAACATTTGTCACGTTAATTTTTCCCCTCCCAGAACTCTGATTAGTTACATGAACAGAAGTGACTTTGGTATTAATGATGCCATTATATACTACACTGAGTCCATTAATAAATTAATAATGCTGTGTTTTGTTTGTTTATAAATGAGGCTCACCAAGGGCTGTTTCAAATGAAAAATACTACTGATTGCATGTAATTTAATCTAGTGAGTTTTTATGCATGTAAGGCAAAGTCAATTAGCCCTAGCTGAGAGATTTCGAACTCCCAACTAGATTTCAAGTTTAATGGCAATAATTGAGTTAAATATAGCAACTTAGAAAAAAAGTAAATAAATAAATAAATAAATTACCAGAGTTTTTTTCTGTTTTGAAAACCATTTTATTAGTTTTTTTTCTGTTTTGAAATGCGACTGTCTTTATGCCACCTTCTTCTGTGTTTCAACAGAATATTCTAGTGTTTTTGTATGTATTCCTAATTTGAAATTTATTTGAATTTTGTTGACCTCTCCTAGCACCAAAATCTGGAACTCTCCTGTAATACAAACTAAAATGTCGTTAGGCAGCACAATTTATCAACAAAAGCCTGTAAACTGCAAAGTTGTGCAAGCCTTTATTTTCTTCTTTCTTTGTCAGCTTTTTGCATTGTTGATTGATTTGCTGTAGTGCTGCTGTCAGTAGTTTACCAATAGTCTGGTAGAATCTCGTGACTGGCATTTTGCTGTTTTAAAAACCATCTCATTGCTACAGTAAAGAATTTGAACCTCTAAATCAGCCATCATAGCTGTTAGCCTCCTTTTATTATTATTAATGTGCTCTTGGGAAAGGAATATTGAACAATAATTAGGAGCAAGTAAAGTACTGGAATAAGCTTGAGAAGGTCAGTCTCTAGGCAAGAGGCCTTTCGTGTGTTATCTTTATTTATTTTTATATTCTAATCATTATTAATATAGTAACATGCATGAATTTATATTTTCAAGTGGAGTTTAAGATGCTGCTATAGATCACACTCTTTAAGTAATCAGTAATTATTTGCAAACCACACCTCAGCAGCATGGTTGATATTCAATTTAATTCTTAACCTCTTTATTTTAATGTTGCTACATGTTCGTTGTTAAAAGTGGTAAAAAATATTATGAATATTTTTTTCACATAATTATAGAAAAAAAAGTGATACTTGTATTCTATAAATTCTGTTTTAAAAGTGTAGATTGAATGTGATTTTATTTTTTACCTAAGGAACTTTACCTAAAGAAAGTGATAACAGAATTTGAGGGAAACTTTGGAAGAGTTGATAGTTCATAGCAAGCAGCTTCAATATACGCAGGAAGAAACTCATTTAAATGTTGGGTGATAGAGTGTGATATCAAATGTTTTTACCATATTTTTCAATCTCATTCAGGTACGCGTATTGTTATCAACAACGACCAGGAAAGCTGCTACAAAACTGTAGGAGTATTAAAAGATCATGTAAAATTTCTCTCTTTATAGCTTTGATATAAAAGCATTTGCTGCTTTAGTGATCTATTTGCCTAATGAGTATACTTTAACATGTTCTATGGGCAACTTGTAAGCTAGAGGATCAGAAGATCTAAGATTCTTTCAAGTTTTTCACTACTGAATCTTGAAGGTAGGTTTTCTTTCTAGTAGCAATCGGTATATGCATGTGTTATACATGCCTGAGATACTGGTACTAGTATATTTGTAAGATACTTTAGAAACTGTACATTCCTCATGCATTCAGACCCGGAGGTCACTGCTGGTCTCTGTGTATACATGAAATTATGAAATATAGAAGATTTATTTGGTTGAGCCTTTTAAAACCTAATTATCCCATAAATAAATTTGTAATCAAGTGGATTTTGTAAAATTATGGAAGGGGAAAAGGTTCCAGACAAGAAATTCTAGATGTTGAGAAGGCAGCAGTGAAAAATCATTTGCTGACTGAATGTTTTTTTGTCAAGAATTCTTAGTTTTTTGTCAGTGTTTAAAAACTAAAGACCAGCCCAGAGAATATATTAAATGATGTGAAGTAGAAGGCAAAGAACAGTTATTTTGTTTTGATTTTGGTTTAAAAGGAAATATGTAAACCAACCCCTCTCCCCTGAATATTAATAATTTCCCTTAGATTCTATTCTGTTTCTGTCCCTGTATCTCTAAGTTGCATGCATGTATTTACATTATCCAGGTGACAGCTGGTAGCTCTTCTTGTTGGAAAATGGCAGCAAATATTCTTTATTAGCACTGCTTAGGACTAAGTAAATGCTTTCTACTGGAATGTGACAATTGGAAAATATCATGCAGTTACTAAGCTGAAGCTGAACCCAGTATTCTTCATTAACCTTTCTTCATTAACCTTTTAACAATAAATATAAATGTGAGCATATCAAGTATTATTTAGAGGTAGTGTGTGTTCTGCACCTAATTTATGAATCATAGATTCATAAATCTATGCTTCATATGATGCTAATGAGATGTCAGAAGGGAAATTCCTTTTTGTTAAATTCTTTGTACTCTTTACTATCATTTTGCCAAAAAGCCGAAGAAGTCTCATCTACCAAAACTTTTAATTCAGCATAGTTTTTCTTTCCCAGCATCTAGCAGCATCACCTTGGGAAATCTGAGATGACTGTGTAAATAGAAAGTCTATAGGACGTATTTTTTCTTTGGGAGCCTAGCTGAAGGAGGTCTAGGAAAAAAAATTTCTCTTGAACAGGTAATATTTTGGGAGGTTGCATTATAGTGATCTCAATTTCTCTCTCTCCAGAGAATAGTTTGTAGTAAAAATATTTCTTCCAGAACAGCCTATTTCTCTTGGCTATATTGCTCTTTTTTGTTTTCTTTCCCATGGGTGAGATGGAGAGAAAAAACTGTGGTGGAGAGAATTAACAGCAGTACTTATTTTCAGAAGCTAGAATTCACGAATGGTAGAGAAAAGTGGTGGATAACCTCATTTTCATGACTGTAGAGTATGTATGTGCAGTATTAACATATGTGCATCCCACACCTGTATTATACTATAGATAGAAAAATTGTTTGCCACTCATTCAACCTTCATATTTGAGCCAGGGTCCAGCTGGTTTCTAGCTCAATACCACTATTTGGAATAAACCCTCTCATGGATATAGAGTACTACAAGACTGTGTCCATCTAAGCAAGAAAATAAAATATTTAGGATTAGTCGAGAATAAAACTTTCACCGGTCTGTTGAGATTATTCTTAAACCCCTATCTGTGATTTCTGTTTAAAGATAATACTTACGTGTGTTTGAAGTTTTGTGCTGTTCAGCGGTACTTACTCTGTATTTCTGTGATAACTTTTTCAGGCAGATGTCTTTGCAGAACCTTTCCACTCAAGTTTTCTGCTTTAATACAGTTACTGGCCATAATTATTTTGAAAGCTAAAGGCCACGTTTAGCCATTATTGATGTCAGTGGGATCAGACCTAAAATGAATGAATTCCATATAATGTAAATTATATGAAATATGCAAGGTTACCTGCTATTTAAAAGTTTTCTATTGGCATGAATTTGGGGGACTTAATGTTGCCTAGAGGTACTTGCTGTGTGAGAACGATCAATACTATCTCAACTGATGCACTGGGATCTCACTTGTATGTTAGTTACTTTTAACAGTAAATTGAAATGGCTTATAAGAGGTGCAATAGTTTGGCCTTTTAAAAATTACCTCTATTCTGTCCAGAAGCTTTACAAGTCTTCAAGTCCTTTCAGATGGGAAATGGAAGTCTGTATTTTTACAGTGATGCAAAGGTACTCTTTGAAGACTCAGGTCAGAAGACACAAGAGCATGTGGCAGCTGGAACATGAGTGTTTAGAAAAGCTAAGATTAGCAAAATGTTTTGATTGTAGCACTTTTGTACACTGCCAGCTCTACACCATACTGGAGCTGGTGTGTGGTGGTTTTTTTTGGGTTTTTTTTTTTCCCCCATTTGGATCCAGAAGCGGGAAGTGCAGGGATACCTGCCTAGCTCCTTAAGAAGACTGAATCAGAAGATTTGAGCAGCTGTGTTACATTAGATGTTCAGTGATAAAAAACATCACCAAAATCCCCAATAAAAAACCCAAACCAAGCCTCCAAACAAGCAAAAAGCCTCCAAAGCCCCACCTAAAGGCAAAACCATAAACCAAGCAAGCTCTTCTGACTCCAAAGTGGCCATCTACACAATCCTGTTTCCTCTCTGTCTGTGATTGCAGTTTCTTCTTCTCCAAGGCTGGAAAGGCAGATGGCAAGAGAGAAACTGAATGTCTGGCAGTTCCCATTTCCAGACTTTCTTAGCTCTGGCATAAGCTCAGCTGGTATTCATACTGAGAGGGGAATTTTAACCGTCTGCTAGGGATGATGTTTGTTTGTTTCTAATGGTTTGATTCTTGATAGAGATACCAAGTGAGGTGGCCCAAGTGTGAGAACCTCAAGTCTTGTGAGTAGCTTCTTACTTTCTCATCTAAGGCAAGTCATATTTAGCTTGTTAGTGGGACTATATGAGGCACTGCTATGTTGTTTTCCCCAGTTCAGTCTTTTTAGAATTGAGTTAGAAAGGAGGCTGCCCTACAAAGGGGGGGGGGGAAAGTTTATTTTGTAAAAAATAAAGGTGTTGAATGTGTTTCATATATATTATATGTGCCTCTTGCATACCAGCCATAGGATATTTCAAGTTTTCAATACTGTTTACATTACAAAGATATCTTGCAAGTTTGAAGCTATGTAAATGTCTTTTTTAAATGCCTCTCTTTTCTGTTCCTTGGCATCCTGATTTATTCTACATTCTGCATCATGACTTTCTCCTTCACCTGAACAGGATTTTTCAGTGTGTCTAGTCAAATGTCAGGAGGTGATGCACCACTGAAGATGTGTGATAGAGATCTTTTACTATTGAAAAATACCCAGAGCAACTGCAGAGGGGAAGAAGCAATTTGGTCTCATTCTCACTGTTTTTCTTGTCTCACAGAAACCTGGTTTGGAGCTTGGATGAGTTTGGAGAAATTCTGCCAAAACCCAGAAATGACACATTAAACCCACATAAATTACTGGCTCCCCTTTACTGAAAGATGCTTCTGATATGAGAAGAATTTGAAGACAGCTGCTTTTGGGCAGGCTGGGGGTGGCAGCGGAATTAGCCCAGAGCCCAGGTCATTGGGCAAATTCATTGTTACAGAGGTGAGCCAAGAAAGAGTCACTTCTTATGTATCATCTTCCTTGTGAATGAAATGGTAGATCTCCCAAACAGAGTCCTCCCCTCCTCAGCTTGGCTCTGCATGGGCACTGGCATTGATAAGCAACTCTGAAAACCACTTCTCTCTTTCTCAGATGCTCAAGTATGTAAATACCTGATTTTAAATATCTACATTTAAGATACGGCATTTAAAATTAAAATCTTGTGAAATGCATGAATAATGTTTGGGACAAGACCACAGTAATCCTTTCCTAGGTGTTAATGCTGAAAGAGATAGAGAGTGCATGCCTGCAGCAGGTTATGAGGGCAGAAAACTCACAAAAGATGTGGTGTCTTAGAAATTTGCCAACCATCAAATTTTCTAGGCTCTTAGAAAATGGAACAAAAGCTATCTCTAATAAAAGCAAGAGCTCATCATTCTTTCTAATTGGCTTTTCTGTTTAATTTACAGTATATTTTTTAAAAAAGGCTTGTCTGAAGCTCAGTGGTACCATCATTTTCCTCATGGTTGCTTCATTTTGAGCACATCTCAGTACAATGCAGGTAAAAAGAAATTCTTTCTCTTTGAAGCTTGTGGGAATATCTCCTTTTTCTTTTCTCTCAACCAGTTACAGCAGAGTGAACTTGATGAATTTTCCCAAGGAATTAAATTCACTGAGAACTGTGGAGTTTACTCTGGAATAACTTCAGAACATGTTTTCCCCTTTTTTTCGTTCTCTAATGAAAAAAAACAAAACAAAACCCCAAACAACAAGCAACCTTGCTTTTTTTTGTTTGTTTTGTTGTTGTTGTTCACAGGCACCAAGGATCAAAGGATGCCTTTTGTTAAAGTGAGAGGTTGTCCTGATGTTTTTAACCAGATTATTATTTCGCTTCCCCTTCTACTTACTGTGACATTGGCTGATTGCACCTACCAATATGCCTAACTAAGAAATCACCATTCTATACTTTTACTGTAATGTGTTTATTGTCTTTCGACTATTTAGGACTCCTGCAGACTCAAGCTAAAACATTTATTTAAATATAGCATTCACTATTAACTTGCGTTCCTTGTAGTGTTACTAGATGTATTTAGTATTCTTTTGTCCTCTGTGCATTTAGATTTTATTGTATTGTAAATTGGAGTTGTATTATCCTTATTGCATATTACCATATGCTGGGAATTTCTACTGTGTTTGCAGATATTGTTGTTGCCTTGTCCCTATCTCAAACTGTCTTTGCATAAGTAATAGAAATATTTAATAGAAATACTGAGTTGTTTGTCCTCTTGATTCCTGGCCTTTTGACACTTAGTACCACTGAATTTTTTCCTACTGATAAAATTAATTTGTCTTTATGTTGGGGTCGCTGAGGAGCAGCAAGGTCTGGCTGCTCCACTAACAAAGGTGGGCTGGGAACTGAACACGGTAGCAAGGCAGGTGGGGAGCAGTGACCTCCCCAGCACGGAGCCAAGGTGCTGAGCAGCAAGTCAGGTTGGGACTTCCCGTGTGTGACACATGTTTCATTCCTTCTCATGAGTGTAACTTCCTAGTTACAGGATCTCAGAAGGTGCTGAGATTGGAAAGGACCTGTGAAGGTCATCTAGTCCAATCTGCCTGCTCAAGTAGGGCCACCTAGAGAAGGCTGCCCAGAACCATGTCCAGTTGGCTTTTGAGTCTCTCCGAGGATGGAGATACAATGCCCCTCCCCCCACCATCCCTCCATTTGTTTTTTGTTTTTGTCTAGGACAGGTAGGGAAAAGTGTCGTGGCGAGACACTGAGAGCCTAGAAACTGATAGTTAGAGGGATTGGGACACCTTATCCTGCTTTGTTTTTACTAGGATCTATATAACTCCAGTGCCTGAATGAATTTGAAAAAGATTGTGCTTTGTTAAAAGCTCAAACCCATCTGTTCCTTTCATTAATGTATGACTTGCAGTCTGAGAACCTTAAAATTGAGATTTGACATTAAGATTTGAAATGCTTTTTTCTAAAAAAAATTTTAAAAAGTAATAAGAAGAAAATCTTTAATGATTTTTTTCTAAAGAAAATGCTTTGGTTGAAAATTCAAATTAAGAAAGCAAGCCAAAAGGCTCCAGTTCTCAGTTAGGAAATGTTTGCTAAATGAGGAATTGATATCCATTTGAACAAAACCATGATTTCTTTGGAGACAAGTTTGCTTTGGCAAACCGTTTTTGTTATGCCAATGAGCTTATTCAAGATGAAATGCTTCTCAGATGGCATTCTTATAAATATCTGGCAATGGCTTATGAAACTATTGTGGTGTTAGTTAACCAAAAGTAAATACTTGTTTAGCAGTGAAAGAAAGAGTTTGCATTGGTGGTCATTAATGCTGGTATAACTTGAAAATAGAAGTGTGTTTGAATGGTCTTATTCCACAGTGTTAAATGCAATTCTGGTATCTTGTTGTTTGTTTGTTTAATTATACTTAGATTAAATTCAAAACAGCCAGCTGATCTTAGCAGCTGGTAAATATTTACTGCTCATTTGCCAAATTCCTCAGAGCACAAATTTTTACTTTTTTCTGTGTCCTAATACTTAATGGATAAGAACTGATTTCTCAGGAATTGCACTGTGGGAAGTAGGGAGGTGGCAGAGAGCCAAGACATTTTAGATACTCCTCTTGCATATGAAAAATGTATGCAAAAATTCTGGGAACATTCAAGAGCTGGATGCTGCATATGTTGAACACGAAACGTGTCTCCCTTGCAAATGCACCAAGATTTGAGTGATCAGGTGGCTATTACTAGTGTTCTTAATGAAGTGTACATGTGCCCATGTTTGTTATAGCTCTGTTTAGCGCAGTTTCATCCAAAAGGCTCAGTGTTCAAGAAGGAATGGGAATATTGAAAGAGATGTACGAGTTGGCTTTGTGTACTGAAGCAGTAGACTTCATACTACAGTGAAAGCCACCTGGCATTTGCTTTAGAAAGTGCAGAGGAAAGTACATTTACTTTTTAAATCATACATGAGCCACTGGGTATGTGGATGTACCTGTTCAAGGAAATATGACGGACCGTTGTTAACCAGTAGAGCCTATTAGCTGTTCAGAAAGTCACAAGGAGTTTGTTTTGGGCTGTTGTACAGCACAACTCCAGATATACGAGTCCCATGAAGGGAAAGTATATCTGCGAGGTATGTGCCCTAGACCGAGCAATTTTAGAAGAGAATGTAATTGATTGTTAAAGACTAGTAAACCATAAAACTCTAAGCATATGCAAAGGGATCTATGTAAATTCACTTTCTCTTTCACATCCCCACCTCCCGATAAAATTTATGTATGTAATGTTAAGGACAAAAAAATTTTCTTCAAGCAGCTTGTAGTCTGCTCAGTTTCTGTCCAGAAGAAATGTTTCTTGAACATGAAATCTGTAAACTTTTAAAAAAAATAACTCCAAAGTAGTTTTTATTGTTACGTCTGTTTCTTGCTGTCCCTTTTATTGTTTATAGCATTTTTTTCTGTGGTTTTTTGTTTTGTGTTGTATTTTCCCTCCAATTACTTTCTGAATTGGGAAACAGCTTTGGGACTTGATAGGGTGTTTTACATTAAAAAACCTCACTTATTTATAGTGAAGGTACCAATTATATGAAGTGAACTAACTGAAAAGTCTAGATAATCATCTGAAAAGTCTTAAGTGTTCCCTCTTACCTAGAGTAATATTAGATCACATAATCACAGAATGTAATATAATAAAATCTAACCTCCTAAACAAAGGGATCTTAAGCTTGACAGTGTTTCTTGACATTCAAGAGTGTGTATTTAAGCAGGATAGATTATTAGGTGTCTTATTAATATCAGTTGGAGTTGTGCATTTAAATAGAAAGGTGAGCAGTTCCCAAACATTACAGTATGATGAATAATGAACAGAGTGGACAACTGATCTCTTTCCTGTGGTATTTTCCTCAGTAAGGCAAGCATAGGATATTTTGCATTATTAATGAACTCTTACATAGTAGTTACTGAACCCAGCCCTTTGTCTTGCAAACTTTTTTGGTTTCTGTTATAACACGCATCTCCTTTCATAACAAGGTTATTTGCTTTTGCTACAGCTTGCTTAATTCTGAATGAATCAAGCTATTTGCAAGTTCAGAGAAATGGCTTCAGGGAAATGAAGGGTTACTTTCTTGGTTTAGTATTTCATAAAAGAGTGAATTGCTTTGTGCGTCTGAAACATGAAATTTCAGATTGTACCTCTACAAAACACTTCTACAGAGAAACTTTAACTGAAGCATTCATTCAGAGCTTGTGTTGTTGTTTTTTTTCCTTTTCCTTTTTGCTCTTTCTTTCATAATCATATGTCAACGCTGATGCTGCTCTCCTGACTGTCACTTCAGCGCCTCAAGGCATTTGGATATGGGTTGTAACACTGGTAAATTGCCACATATATGGAAATTGCCCATTTCCCACCAATACTATATCAGAGAGGCAACAGGAGGTCCTCACTTCCTTTCACATGTGCTCTAAAGTTAATGCTTTTATTAGCAAGGAACTGTGAAGAGGAATATCGGGGTTTATTCCCAGGCTACTTTACTTTATTGTCAAGTTTTGCAGTGCTTTTTGGCACAGAGTCTCAACATTCAGGGATAACCAATTAATTAGCCTCTCTTTAAAAACTAGTTTTAGAGTCAGGGTACTGTATTTCATGGCCTATCTGAATTAATATTACTTGTGAACATAATGTTTTCATAAATACGTATGCAAAACGTCAACATGAAAAACCAGGTGCTCTCACTTGCCTGAAATAGAGTACTTCTTTACTTAAGTATTAAGTTCATGTTAGTGCATTGAATTTTTAATGTAGTAAACTCATGAGTTTATTTTTATAACTGCATTTTATTCCTTGTGTGTCTTTCTGAGGAAAAGGTTCATTGAAATGATCATTTACCAATGTTATACTTTAAAAAATGTCTAC
>WEIS01014841.1:5053-69603 GCA_013389965.1 Todus mexicanus | reverse complement strand
GGAGGGGAAAGGGGCAGAAAGGAGGGTGGGGGTGGGGAGACACCGGGCTGGGGTGAAGTTCACCCCCACCCCAGCCCTTTTGGGGACACACACACACAGAGTCCATGCCCGACGATTCCCTCCCCCCCTCCCCAGGGTGAAGCAGCCAAGTTATTGATCAGTTTGCCTGCGAAGTTCAGAGGTGCGTGTGGGGGGGAATGTGAAAATACCCCTTGGTGGGGAGAGCAGGCCGGGTTTGGGGGGAAAAAATAAGCTTTTTTGCACTTCTCATGGAGTCTGCTTTCGTGGGCTTATCCCTGCCCGAAACCCTGGTGCGAACTGTGTGTTGCATCTTCTGGACAAGCTGGCGTTGTTCATGCAATGGATGTGTTTTCTTGGTGGAGGCTGTAGGTCCTGCCATAGCACAACGACATGTGGCTTGTTGTTATTGTTGTGCCCCGGGAAAGGGTGAATTTAATCTTTCATCACTGAATTTCCTTTTAAGGCAGCTGGAGAGAAGGAAGGTCTTTCCTCAGTTCGCCTTCTTCCCCCAAACAGCAAACTTTGCGTGGTCTTTTATGACAGAGTCTTGTCGCTGCAGATGACACGTGAGTCTAAAGGAAAGTTTGGTTTGTAGGTTGCTGTGGAGGAAAGTGAAGTTTGCTGGTGAAGTTTTTACTACTCTCCAGTGTGCTCGACTTCCTCATTTTCCTGTCCGTGTAAATCAAATTCCAAAGTGATTTATGAGGGGCATCACAAAACGCGCTCCTTTATTATTGAAGTGCGAGGGGCACGATCAGGAGAACCAAGTCTTTGGTGTTTCAGAAAATAAAATACCCATTTCAGGGTTTGTCCGATGGTGCTAAAATAAATGAGCACGTCGAGCGCGTTGACAAGGTCCTTTGGTGTTGGTGGTCTCTACCCTTCGAGTGTTTACCAGGGCTGTGGTTTGTGCCCCTTTGAGAAAGAGGGCACCATGTGCAAAATTAATGTTTGGGGTTTGAGTTGTACTCGAGCTTTTGAGTGGACCAGGCAGCTCTGGGCTTTCGTATTGCTCTGAGTGCCCTGAAGGCTGGTCCGGGAGAGGCTCATGCTGGATTTGGGGCCTTCCTTTGGGCACGTGTGTTAAACTGTCTTCTCAGAACACGTTTCAAGTGAGGACTGATCCTGAAAACTCTTTTGCGTGTTCTGGAGTTTAAGCAAGTGGGTACGTGTTCGTGGACAAGCGTCGGGAGGGTTTCTTTTCCTCTTAGCTGTAGAAAGTGAGGGCTGCGCTGTTGCGGTGGTGTTGCTCGGGGCGCAGGTGGTGCCCTCTAAATGATCGTAGCAAACTTCCTGCGGTTTCTTGTAGTGATTTTTCTTCTTTCTTTTGGTTGAGATGTAATGGAATACGACGTTCCGTATTATTTACCTAAGATCAGCTCGGCCTGGACGCTGTCACTGTTGTAAGTTTTCTCCAGGGAAAGGTGGATTTATCTCCGTGAGAACAGGGTTCATGTGGTGCGTCTTGGGACTTTGGTGGCACGCCTCCCAAACTGTTCGTGGGAACACCTGGGAAAGACTGAGTCCTCACTGCACTAGGAAAGGGGAAGGAAACGTAATTTAAACGTGTGAAAGGAATTGGGATTTGGCTTTTGGGCTTTTTAGTTTGTTGGGGTTTTTATTTAAGACTGTGCAAGAGTTTATGATTTTTAGCTCGTTTGAACGTGCGCAGCTGCAACGCATGCGCTTGGAGTAAAGAATGCAATAATTACAGGAGATTCTGTTGCTCAAGCTTTTTTCCCCTTCAAACAGGTAGTTACAACTTTTTTTTTTCCCTGCGAGTTTTTTTTATATGAATACTTCTCTCAGTTTTACTCTATATATGGTAATTATTGATGTTTGTGTAATACTTTGAAGTTGCGAGGCTCGGTGGAAGTGCTAAGTACCCAACAGCAGCACTTCACAGTCATTTTCCTACCATGAAAGAGTTTGACGCTAAAAAGTGCTACAGCCCTAAGCATAAAGAGGCCCTGGATGGATTAGGGGAAGTGGTTTAAAATCGCTTATTATGTTGTTTCCAGGTAATGTAGTTTTGGGGTTTTTTAAGGTAGGAAGACCAGATCTGAATAACGTAAAGCGAACTCAGTTATTTTACCTGACTCAATTTTGTTTCTGGAATTTAATTTAACACGGACTTCACGTTAGAGTCAGAATGTGTTTGCTGTTACAAATTTTGTAGTGGCAGTAAAGACCCACATCCTACAAGGATGTAATCGTGCAGAAGCCAGGAAGTCCTGCAAGGAAACACACGCAGCTTTGTGAACATCGGTCGTCTGGTTCAGTTGAATAAGCTCGGCAGATGTCTGTGGAGTTGCTCGCAGAAGTGAAGCGTGTTTTATATTAGTGGTGGGCAACAGCATGAGAGTTGTCCATGATACTGATACTTTTTTGGTGTCACAGCGCTGTTAAGCGTTTTTGGGGAAGACTGAGGCAGCGACAGGTGCAACTCTTTTCCTTCATGAATCCTGTTCTTCTCCTCATCTGGAATCCCAAGAGATAAACTCCCCTCTCCCTCCAGATTTTGCTTGCTTTGCCTGTATCTTCTCGTCCCCTGGCTGGGCCCATAGCTGCTCAGGATCATGGTGCTCGTGTAAATTGTCGCACCTTGTTGAAGAGGATGCTACTGGCAAGTGGAGGAGAGATGGACACAAACCTGCCGCCAGCGCTTCCCCTTCTGAACTGTGTTAGAAAGGTCAAAAAGTGCTCCGGTGTCCGCTTCAGAGGACAGGGTAAACTGCAGGACAGTGTTGTGTCAGTGCTGCAATGTTCGGATACTGAAACGTGCCACGCTGAAGTACAACTAATTTTTAATCTGATTCGTGTTGTTTATATTGAGAGTTGTGATGCTGTTATGGGTACTGACCATCCTTAGCGTGTGTTTGCGCATGTGTACGCGCACAGGGTATGGGGTGTAGTAACGACTGTATTTAGAGCGGGAGCTTCGTGCAAAATAGCTTCAGGTCTGGAGAGAAGTGAAAGTGTGTGTTGCATTCTTTGTAATTATGTGTGTTTGGCTCCTACAAAAAATGACTGCTGTGTGAATACACTCGCTGCATGCTCATTGTAAATATAAATTAAAGTATTTGTGTTAGGTGGGGAAGTGTGAGAAGTTTTCCATTAGGAGCAATGATCGCCAGCTCTTTCTGTTGTTTTCGAGTTGCATTACAACACTGAGGTAGTACCTTCAAATTAACCAGTGATGAAGAAACCGTTCCTATGTTCCTGCTATTGATTTAGCTACCCCTGTCCCAAATACACAGCTTTCCAGGCACTGCAGGATGAAGTTAGGTGGTCTTAATTTCAGTAAAGTAGCTTAATGGAGAGAGCGACTTTACTAGGAAAAGGTTCACGCAGTGATCTTGAGCGGAGTAGATGAAGACTGCTTTATTCATCTCGTAATTGGTTTCCTCCGAGATAAAGTAGGACAATGAAATGAGGAATACGAAATATCTTTTCAGATGAAATTGTAGGGGAATATATTGCCTTTCTTTTAATTTTGCAAAATTGAATTAGCTAACTTGAGGTGAGAAGTAGTGAAGATGAGGCAGCGTAGCTGTCACTGCATGAGAGTCGATAGGTTGAGTGAAAAGTACCAAAGTCTGGTCTAGAAATCACTCTGCCAGTTTGTGTGAAAACTGTGAACTTCTCCTCCTTCGGCTTTTGCCTTGTAGCATCTAATCCAGGATGAGAAGACCCTTTTCGCCCTCCTTGTAACGAAGGAAAGGCTGACATTGTTTTTTACAAACCGCTCTGGAGTCTTAATGGCCACATTTGAGCTCAAGTTGAGTTTTCCTTTGGTTCTGGAGAATCTGTAGAACTGTAACTGGACTTAATCTCCAAAACACTGTGTTTGAATACTCCATGGAGTTTTCTGTGACATCCTTTAGCGTCTCCTTTTTATGTTGCTAAAGGGCCTTAGAAAAAAATACTTCCTTGATAAGAATTAAGCGGTCATTCCAAGCCAGAGGATGTGTAGCCACAGGGGAAAACGCACACGCTGGTTGGGTGTGTAGGATCTCGCTGGCTTGGCAAGCCAAGGAGCAAAATTGCAGGTGATGCAGCTCACCGCTGCTCGCTCGTTTTCTTGGATGGGCTGGTTGCTAGGAAGACTTTGGAGAATATTTTCTTATCTGTAGAAATAACAATCAAAAAGCCTGGTGAATTGGTGTAGCTTTCTGAAAAACCCGCTGCAAGAACCTCCGAAGTGATGAGGAGGAGTTTCATGGAACTGTCTTGGCCGCTCTTTCAAGAAGTCCCCTCTTGGTCACTAGAACCTAAAGGGCACGTGGTGTAATTCGGTGCTCCGTGGAGATACTAACGTCCTTCTAAACAAGTCAGTTTGAATATTTGAAGCAACACACCTATGTGTGCTCTCAGACTAAGAAGTCCTCTTTTCAGGACGAGTAATGCAAACAGACAGGGTGTCAACCTGGTCCCGCTGGTTCGGTGCCCTCCCGTGGCCCGGCGTGGTGCTGGGTGTACCCTGCGCAGCTCCAGGGGCGGCAAGGGGCAGGGCGGTGAGAGCGGATTTGTGCCGTAGCTCCGCTTGCTGCAAGCATGACTCTTCTTAAGAGCATAAAGTGGCATCTGCATCTGTAAAGTAAGATATTAATAGTCATCTTTTCAAAGCTGCTGAGTCCCCACAGTTGCGTGTGGAGCTGGCAGCCTCTGTGTGTGCTTAGCATTTCGAAAAACCAAGTCTTGCGTGTGGTTTGCTGGCTTTTGCGAGCTCCCGCGAGGGTGCAGTTTCTGTTTCTTTCTGGGAGCAGTATTAGGAAAAGGCTACGTTGTGTACTCTGACTTGTCTTTATTGTTGTGATTCTTAAGTCTCCCTGTTGCAAAGGAGCAATCTTGTTTATTAGTAATGCTTAGCAGCAAGAATTCAGAATCATCTAGAGGAAAAAACCAGTCCTGTGGTTTCTATTTTTTTTAATTTATTATTTTTTTGGTTGTTGTTTATGATCTGAGATTCGGTTCCATCTCTGTTCAATGTAAGTGTGCGTTACAGACACCCTACAACCGTGTGCCATATGCAGACATAGCAAGTGTTATTTCAGATCGCTGGAGGTGCGTTACTAGAAATTTTAGCTGGTGTGGCGTGAGTAGTAGGCCTTCCCTTCCCCCTCAGCGGGGCAAGAGTTTTGCCAACCTGGCAAGGCAATGGAGCAGCTGTCTCTGTAGCTAATGCTCCTTTTAACCCCTTGGTAGGTTTGGGGAGTGAGTCAGTCACTTCCCCAGCTGCGTGCAGAGCTCTCGCTGAACGCCGCTGACGTCAGGCTGATGGTAGGTGTTTTATGAATTAGGGCTGTGACAGTGACTTTGGAAACTTTGCTCTTTCTGTGCGCAGCTACGTGCCTGCTGGTGACAACCAGAGAGTGCACAGGAAAGATCTCTGGACAGCCTATTCGAGGAGCCTTTTTCCAAGGTTATGAGTTAAGGGTCAAATATTTACTATTCATGAAAATGTTAGTGCTAAATACTGTGCCTAGTGCCAAAACCACAGAAATTATCAAGGTTTAGAGCCCTAAATATAACCTATCCTAAAAGTTGCATCCATTTGACACGAACGGTGTTAAAAGTTCAGGCTCTTCACATGGGTGACCTATCCCCGGCAAACTCTGAGCTGGGAGCTTGCCTGATTGCCAGCACACGCAAGGCGAATTTTAATCCCCTGATGGTTCCTTAAAAGGACCAGGCAAAGAAGAGACTGAGTTCCTGGAAGAAGCTGGCCAGGCTGGCCGAGGAGAGGAATAACAAGTTTTATAGCTCTTGTGTTTTTTGGAGGTTTTTTGGACAGGCTGATTAATGCTTGAGTGTCAGTGTGACTTCTGAAAAGACATTTTTTGCCTTGTAAAAATAGTAATAAAGAGATTTAATTATTTTTCATTTATCATTGATGCTGGTCTAACTTACAGTCCTGTTGGAACAAATGAGAATTTTTGCTATTAGTGTCAGCAGTTGGAGGAGTATTAAGTATATCTGAAAATTTACTGTAAAATACCAGTTGATCTGAACAGAGATGAGTCTGTCAGTTGACCTTCCCCGCCGCGTCCAGGTCTGTTAAGCTCACAGAAGCGATGAGAACTTTTCTTCTTTTAGGTTAAGTCTAAATTTGTGGGGGGAAAAAAAAAAAGTTTTGACATTGCATAGACCTGTGGGGGGAAATAACAAGAGATCTGGGTCAAGAAAGTAGGACATGCAAGATTTAGAAGCTGTTGAAGTGTATTTATTTGTCCTATATTAGGTTAAAGGAAGAATTGGTGCTTTCAGTTTGGCAATGCGTCCTTCAGTCTGCGGCGTTCTCTAAAGGGAAGACAACTGTTCAACAATGAATCACGGCTCGTTTCTGTGCGGGTGTCAACATTCCTCTCCAGTGCAGAAATTTGGGCTTGGATATTAACACAAACACACATTCCTAACTACAAGCTCTTAGCGACACATTTTAATTAGGAAGCGCTTTGTGAAAATACGGGGGTTTGCCACGATGATGTTTGCGAGTCTGTAACGTATTTACTTCGGAGTTACGGTTTGTTCAGATGTAATATTTTTTTAATGTGCTTTTCAAGCAAAATTAGCACAGATGTGGATGGAGGAAGATGAGGAACAGCGTTGTCCAACCGCCTATTAATGCTGACATCAAATAAATGGTGCTAGAAACATACATTGTGTAGCTGTAGTTCAGCTGTTCCCCGTAGTTGGTGCAACAGAGTTTAGAAAAGCGGGGCCCGTACTCGCTGTTGAACATGAATGTTTTGCTGATGCAGATGTCCTGCCTGATCGTTCACTTCATTTCAAATGTGCAACTAAATTTCACACTCTGCAGTGTCTTGTTTGGACCGTAAATTTCTAGCACGGTGTAAGATTGAAAAAAGTGAGGAGTATGAAACTTCAATATGTTGAATTGCGGAAAACTTAAAAATACAATGAAGCAGCCTACTAAGCAGTTATGGTGTGCTTAATCTGGTGGCAAGGGAAGATAGAATCATAGAATGATAGAATAATTAAGGCTGGAAAAGACCTCTTAGATCATCGAGTGCAGCCTATGACCCACCACCACTCAGCTAAACCCTGCCATCTACATGTAGCTGACTAATAGAAACCAAGTAGGGGTTTTGTTGTTGTTTGGGTTTTTTTAACAACTTTCATCATTATAGTAAATATTTGTTTCAATTGTTTGAGTTGTAAGGAAAATGCTTTACGTTTCTGTGGCTCTTCCTGGGCTGATTGTGAATGGCCTTTGATTACGTCAGAAATATCAATGTGTTTATCTTACTGCTGGCCAAGTCCACGTTAGCTGGTTCCTCTGCTGTCTATGCAACCAAGGTTATTTTGATATGGATTATTTATTTCTCGTTCATCAAGGCCCCTTTGTAAGACTCTTTCTTACAGTACATGTAGTTCACGCTAAACACACTAGAAATGAAGTTCTGAGAGTCGGTTCCGTTAAAAACAAGCAGGAAGCCTCTGTGACCGGTCGGTCACCCTGTTGAGGTGCCTGAGCACCACAGCCCTCCCAGTTACATTAAAATAAATAGGTGGGCGTTGCTTACGTCTTAAAGGTGAACTCTCTGCTCTCTGTGTGGTTCTGTGGGCTGGCTGTGGAAGCACCAAACTGAATATTCCTGTCCTCCTTGTGTTATCCCAGTGCCTGGGACACAGGTGGGGTCCCGTGTGAGGGAGATACTGGTTGCTTGTGTGTACTGGGGCACGAAACTGGACTTCTAGAGATCCCAAGTGTACTGACAGAAGTGCTAAGGAGAATTAAAATAATTATGTGAAGGGTAAAGGGATGGAAACTTTCAGATGTAGTCAGGGAAAACACTTCTGATGTGTTTTGACTCGCTCTCTGACACTATGGATGATTTCATATGAGAGACTCGGAGGGTATGTGAGATGCAGTGTCAGACTCGGGCTGAGCGTGTGTCCATTCTGTAGGCTGAGATCCTCTGTTGTGCCAGCAGCAAGCCTTGTGTGTGTTGGCTATTGCTGAGGAGCAAAAAAAGCTGTGTTCACCATGCTAGATAGAATATGTAAAATCTTATTTGCGTGCTTAATGTGCCTCCTGCTTTCCCAGTGGAAATCTTTAGAACATTCAGAATCTTTAAAAGTCCAGTTTGGTAACTACCCGCTTGTGGAAGGGAGTTTTTTTCAAGGTTAAAAGAAAGAAGTGCACTGTTTTTGAAAACACGGGTTCAGGGATCAGGTTAGCCAGAGTTCATTTGCATTAGCGTTACTGTAAATGGTGAAAGCTGGGAACACTAATTTACTTCCATGTGCCTATGGCTTCTATTTGTTAGTCTGGTGCTGTTTGGCCTGCTGGTGCTCTGTGTGATTAAAAACCCCACCCCCCCGAGCCTCCCCCTGCATGATTAAAAGACAAGCGGTGCAAGATCATACTGCTTTTTCTTTCTAAAATTAACCCCTTCCAGCAGTCCGTGAGGTTCCTTTCCAGTGTGACCGTGTCCTCTCCTCTGCTTGGCTCTATCTCCTCCTTAGCTGCGCTCGAGCATGAACGTGGCAAATTCATGTGATACTGGAGGGTTTTGTCTGAGGCCTGACAGTTTACATCATTTTATTATTATCCTTTCCTTTATTTGATTTTCTAATCTCCCCCCATGTGTTTTTTTTGTTGTTGTTGTTTTGGTTTGTTTTTTTCCCTGGGCTTTCTCCCTTCTTCTTGTCATTTTGGGCTTTATTTTGCACTCTCTCTGCTTTTTTTTGTCAGTGCTTTAACTAAATTGGTACTTTCTCTTCCTGTTCTGTTATTTCTCTGCTTTCTTCCCATTTCTCCTAACTTTAGCTTACATATAGGACTTGATCCTACGTTGGCCTTCTTGAACCAGAGGGGTTGGATGGATTTGGATGGTGCAGCCCCGTGAAACCTGTGGCACTGTTGAGGAAGCCTCATTTTGGAGGTTGTGCCTCTGGCAAGGAGCAGAAGGCAGCAAGGGACCTGCCTGCGGGCAGAGCAGAAACAGAGAGGACACCTCTTGGCAGTGCCTTTATTTGAGAAAAATAATCTTGACTTTAAGTGCAAAACATTGATCCAACTCTCAGTAAAGTCAGAGGGCGGCTTTGCGGGGAGTTGATGTGAACGTTCAGTATGAATGTGGAAAGCTGAGGAGGTTTGAGTGAAAACTTCAGCGCGCTGCGAGGTTAGCTCGGGGCTTTCTAAAACAGCAGGGCTTATGCAATAAATTTTTATTGACGCCGTGACTTAAAATTAGCAGAGACAGAGTCGGTCATCGTGAAATCAGTGGCAGCCTTATCTTATTGTTTTTATTGTGGGTAGTGTTGACAAGTCACATGCCCCATTGTTCTGGGTGAACAAGCACCGCTTTGAGACCGCGAGCTGGGACGTGCGCACAGCCGCCTTTGTCCTGGGCTGCGCAGATGAGGGTGTGGAATTGTGACTTCAGAGTTGAGAGATCACCTTTAAGGAGTTCACATCTAGAAACTGAGTAATTCATGAAATACGCTGGTGCTTGATACTTAAGCACTTTTTTTTATTTGGTATCTTGTTGTCCAGAACTTAAGAAAATAAATGGAAGAGAACCATGTGTTATAAACTCGCTTGTACTTTGTTGCCCAGTGAAACCTGTGGATAGTGGGCTTGTTTTGTGGCTCTGAAATAGACATGCTTGGGACAGAGAGAATGCGAAATACACCTTTGAGAAAGTTGGTGAAATACTTTTTGCTTGGAAGTCTTTCATATATGTGATCTTTACAGCCAAACTGTTCACACTTGAGGTGATTGTAGTGAACATCGTCTCATCTCTACTGAAGTTAAGGTTTTGCGGATCTCTTTTAAATAGCTCCTGCTGTTTATAAGCCCCTGTAATCAGAATATATAGTGTATATAATCAGAATACGTGTAAATATCTAAGATGGATGCAATAGAGCTTGGCTGCAGGAGCAAATCTGGCACGTGGAGGCTGTGAGCGTAGTCACCCAGGCCTATCTGGGGACGAATCCCGTTGAAATTGCTGTGAGTGATGCCTAAGGAAGAAGAGCAAGATCAGTCTTCCCTGCCTACAGTGATTTTATTATGTTGTTGTTTTTAGGGCATTTTAATAATGTCAGCGTAGCTCATCTTCTGGTTCAGTATTTTTAATTCATAGAATAAGTTTTTCTCTTCTTGTCAGCTTTAGTCTTGCTTTTTTTCTCTTTGGCAACTGATGCTTGCAGTTTAGTTTATACCAGTCAATACAAGAGCATTCACCAAAGCAGTCTGGAATTGTCAGAGCTCCGTACTGGGTATTACCAGGATGCTTTCATAAGTAATGGCACTAAAGTTAGTAGAAATTTTCAAGCTGGTAGAAACTGTCATAGCTCTCTTGACTTTCTGATTATAAGTTCTCTCTCTAAATTTCGATAGGCTTGTCTAGGTGTGTGGTGGATCCCCAGTGAGACGCCTCCGCTCCCCGCATGGCAGTTTTGCTTTTCCGGCTTGACCTAATACACCTGTATGTAACAGATAACTGTATTTGCTTTATTTTTATTTTACATCACTGAAGATTTTCTGTCCGCATAATGATGAGGACAGAAAGCTGGTGTCAGGATTATCTGCTATTTCTGCCACTGTGTGACCTTAGCAAATGGATTAACAAATTTACCCATGCACCAGCGATTTGATACTTAACGGGAATTTTTTTTTTCTGATCAGTTCAGTGCCCTGAGATCTCCTGGCGCAAAGCTGCGTAGCAGTATGAAGTGGCTTTCGTTGTAATTTTCAGCCTCTGCTTGCTAGGAATTTTCAGTTTAGGCAAGTGCTTCTTTTGTATTTAGAAGTTTTGTGCTTGTCTTCTAGTTTTGTTGGACAAAATACGATCCTTTGCATTGGAAATATTTTCTGATAGTGCCCATAAATGGTGAAGACTTACGCTGAAATCAGGCCACTTCATAAGTTAGGCATAATTGTGTCTTTAGTAATGTGGAAGTGCAACCTTCTATGAAGCTTTAAGATGCCTGTGCTTTTTCCAGACCCTGGCAGTTTTTTGGGGGTGGGGAAAGGATGAACTTTCTTGGTGGAGCCAGTTCAGGGATGGGTTTCAGAACACAGCTTGTCTCAGTGGTGGCGATGGACGTAGGGGTGGTGGTACCCCTAAGCTGACCCTGCTCTTGCTGGAACTGAAACACCCGCCAAAAGCTACAGGTCGAGCTCTGTGACCTCTCTATCTGGAAAGAAAGTTTCGATCCTCTTCCATGATTTATTGGCTCCTCCATCACACCATTACAGTGGTTTAATGGTCTGACAAGCATCATCTCTGAAAGGATTGCATTCAAACTTACCATTATTTTGGGGGGCTATTAAAATCCGAGTGCTTTTGCGGGAGCGGTTTCCAGCATGACTCCACGAATGCCTGCGTTGTTACTGTGAAGATAGTTAACTATGGCTTATGCATAGGAATGAACCTGTCTAGGATAGGTAAGGGTGGGCCTTGAACAACTTCTGATTATCAGCTTTGCCATCAGACAAACTCTTTGCAGACTACAGTGGGCCAGCTGATAGCTAAGCCCGTCTGAAACCAACCTTTCTGTTTGTAGTGATCGCATTTCTCATACTGGCTTGACTGCTTGGATTTGTCCAGATATGAAGTAGACCCAAGTGGTTAAATGATCTTTGTCATATGCTTACAATTTCATTGGGGCAAGTCTTCCTTAATAGCTTCCTGAATGATTCTTGTTTCTGAATTTATAGTTAAGCAAATTTACGAATTTGGATGAATTTTTTTTTTTAATGCCCTTTCCTAAGAACCAGTGGTATTTGCTTTGCCAGAGCTGCGTGCCCCAGGCACACAGAGCATTGCAGCTCTTGGGAGGAGAAATGCTTATGCAAGATGTGCTGTCGTAACGTCGGACGTTGCTTTCTGGTGAGAGCTCTCCCTGGCAGTATAGGTGTCTCCTACAGCACGTCGCAGCCCTGGCAAGCACCGATGTGCTTATGATCCTGATGAGCACACACTTGCTGTTACATTGTCTTGTTTTCATGTCTTGTTTGGATATTTTTCATCTGCTGGAAAATACTTGAATTTTGGGGAAACTCTTCAGTTTGGTAATAGTACTTAAAGTTAAATACATTTGGGTTTTGCTGTTGGGAGTCATGCTCTTATATTGTGACTTGCCTTATTTTCACTATACTCTACCCTGAGAAGTATCCTCAGGTTAATTTAAAAAGGAAATCCGACAAGCACTTTAATAAATCCCTTACACTTTGCAGGAATGTGTTTATACTCGCTAGGTAGCATGGCTTGAAGTGAAAAGCGTGAATTTACAGTGCGCTCCCATTTTTTTGGAATGACTCCAGGAAGAAAGTGTCTCAATCCTGTTCAGTGTAATACATATCTATACATTAGCAGATATAGCTGTTGGCATAGTCCAGCCCTAATTATTAAAAAAAATCACTTCTAAGTGTGATCCTTGGGTATTTTTAGAAGAGCTGAGTGAAGCCTTTACTTCATTGAACCCTTTTCTTGTATTCTGAGGCAGTCTACGTCTTCTTTGTAAGAAATATATTATCGCTCCATTGAAGTCATTTCAGGTTCTCTGGAAATGATCCAACCTTCAGGAAAGAAAAATATTAGTGCGTGTGTTGAGGGAAAGGGTTTCCCTTTATTTCGGAATTTGCTTGTCATGTTTAGCAAGTAAGCCATTTTCAGATGCATTAAGGCTCTGTGAAACTAATTTTCAGGGCTGACAGTTTTCTAGTCTTGGGTTAAGCAAAAAGATTTAAATTTAATGTTTTCAATTTTATTTATTTTTTTTTAAATAGCTAGGGATACGTACGTTTGGCTCAGTTAATAATTTGAGTGCCATGCATGTTCCAGGAGAACAGAAAAATGAACCGTTTAAGATGCTGGTGACGATGGGGTAAGGTTTTTTAGCCATTCATTTCTTTCAGTGGCTGAAATGCTTTGTTGCCAGTTTAAATGTTGAAATTTACGGAAGTGGCCTTTGCTTGGAAGTCCTAAATATTTGCAGTGCGTTGTTTATTTTGTTTATGAAGCTGTGTGCTGTTTGAAGGCTGGTTTTTATTTTAGCAAAGAGTTTTGGCAAAACCCCTTCAGCATATGTAGTCAGTCATAAACAAGCTAGAGACCACGAATGTTTTAGTCCTGCGGCCGTATCAAAGCGTCTAAGGTTAAAATGAAAACTGTCTGTCTGCATGCGCGTCTGGGATCCGTGCTCTGCTGAGGCCTTCAAGGCGCTCATGTAAAACTTCTGTGCCTACTATAGTTAAAGCAATGCCTGTCTAGAGTTACTACGACTTCAAGATTTTAATTGAGGGGGGTTTTGCAGGTTTCCAGGCTGGGTTTATGGCTGAAGACCAGCGCTGGACATACAAATCTGGCCGATGTGGCTGCCCGTTCTCCAAAGCAAATGCAGCTCCAGGGATTCTTTTTTGCACTATTTAATGTGCTTCACTCAGGAGGGGCAGGGATTTGACCGGAGTCTGCCCTTCGATAGTTGTGTGCTTTTCAAAGTTATGCAAGCTGGATCCTTCAGCAATCTGTTCCTGATGTCTGCAGACAGGCTACGGAAGGGCAGAGATGAGGTGCAGAAAAGAAGAACGCCAAGATCAAGGACTCTTCTTCCAAGGCTGCTGGAAGGGTTGTGCTGAGGCACCCAGGGCAGTGGGTACTGGGTCAGGTTGTTGCTGCTGCTGCTGCTTGAGCTGCCCCAAAGGAAGGTTCATGGGGAGGAGAATCCAGACAGCCTCTGGCCCAGGTCAACAGGAGAAGAGGCTGGAATGTTCCACTGAATGAAGAGGTTAACTAATCAGTGTTTGAGCACTTCACATCTCTAGGAAAACGCCACTCTCCTGCACCTACCTGAGACCTGCCCTCCCTTTCCTCCTCTCCTCTGGTTTAGCTGTCAAACTGATGGTATTTTCCACGTACCTGTTCAGAGTGCTTCGTTCAGGGTTGATTCTGAACCAAATGCCGCCTTTGCTCCTTGTCATTGCAATCATAAAACTGCAGTTTAGAAATTACTAGGTTTTTTGTTGGTTTTTTTTTAATATTAACAAATATTTCAGGATATTTTCCTAAATACTTTGTTTAGACTTTTAGCATCTTAATGACTGATAACCTCAGGTGGTTTTGCTTGGAACCAATTCTTCCTCACGCAGAAATCAAACCTGAAATGTCGTCTTCTAAAGTTTGTGAAGGAGAAGCTCTCTGGTAGCATTTCTGAGTTGCTGAGACTAGCTCTGAATTTCCAGATAATGTAATTTTGAGCTCCCCCCATCCCTGGCAAGCCCTAAAGCATTCTTTGTGTGAATGTACTATATGATCTGTAATTATATGATCACGTACCACTCCACAAATAGTGCAATACAATAGCATAGAATTATTTCTAGGATCTTGGAGAGGTCTATTCAGCAGACTACCTGAAACGCTGATCGTGCAAGTTGTTTTGTGCAAATCCATTCCTTCACCTCCCCAAAGTGTTGTTTACTGTAGCTCTGCCTTAAAGCCCAGGTTCGAAGCTTGTTACCGAACCAGGGCTTGGGATGTCAGCTTTGAAACTTGCCGTTTAGCTACTCTTCTACAGCGTGTGCATATTAAGCAGGATGGCAGAATAACAGTGAAATTGCTCACCTAGGTCTGCAGATGAATTACCATAATTAACCGCTTCTTCCCATGAATTGCATCTAACGAGAGCTGCGCTGTTGGCTGAAAATAAATTGCATAATGCGTTACTGTTGACTAAATTATTTACATACCTTAGAGAGGAGATGGTATAAAAAGTCTGTAAAATAAGTGCTGGACCATTATGAAAATGAAATGGGTGGGGGAGGGGGAAGAATCACAGATAGAACACGGTGTACCTGCCTTCTCGTGGGTCACTGAGGAGTTCTGCATCTGATTTGCAGTATCGTATGTGACTTCATGGTTACATATTCATCTCTTCATCGCATAATGTATAGGCAACGCAAGCAGAGTTAGTCTGTGCATCCAACCTTGGGTCTGCTCTGCAGAAGAGCATGTCTGTGTGCTTAGAGATTGCTGCAAATGTCATCTCTTTGTTTTGCTGCGTAACTACGGTCCCAAAATACACAAAGTCAAAAGCAAAATGTGGGTTAGCAAAGTCAATTCTAAACTGAACTGGATTATTTTTAAAATGCTTGCTGTTCTGTGTTTACCTGTGGAGCATCCACAACGAAGTGTGACACACAAAGTATGACTGTTGGGAGGTGCTTCAGGATTTCTAGGCTATACTCGTGGTCTGGTTTTTTCAATGTCTTATTTAGCCAAGAGGTATTCTAAAAGCTTAGTATTTGGACCTGTTTTCATTGTGTGGCATCCTGTAAGGCCCTGTCTGGTGATACTTATTATAAAAGATGGTTCCACTATATGGAGATGATGTATACTAATTAGCCAGAAGTACATTTATAAATTTATTTATTCATTTACATTAAATACACGTGTGAACAACTCCATGCACGAGCGTCAGCAACGCCAGAGTAATGGCAAGCAACTGACAATGAGCTCAGCTAGAGTGGTGATTTGTGTTATAATTTACCAGAATAGCCATGGAATCATAGAATTGTCAGGGTTGGAAGGGACCTCAAAGATCATCTAGTTCCAACCCCTCTGCCATGGGCAGGGACACCTTGTGCTAGAGCAGGTTGCTCAGAGCCCCATCCAGCCTGGCCTTAAAGACTTCCGGGGATGGGGCTTCTACCACCTCCCTGGGCAACCTGTAATCTCCCTGGGCAATCTGTAATGCTTGCACAGCTTGCGTCTTCCATGGGGAAAAGCTGGTCTGGAGTTGCAGACCTTGATTCCTACTTTTTTTCAGGTTTGCTCTTGTCCGGAACTTTGATTTGGACCTAATCTTGGCAATCATTGACAAAACTTGAAAGCGCTTTTTGTTCCCTGATATTTTCAGTGGAGAATGTCAGGGTCCGCTGTGCATAGGGGTTGTCTATTCCTCTTCCCCCATCTCAGGGCTTTCCTGGCAGGAGGAGGTGACTCGTGATGGGTGAAGGAAGCTGCCAGCGGGGTCATGGCCCCTGCAGAAATTGGGTTGTTTATACAATTGCTTAGGGTTATGATCCCAGTGGAAATGTGTCTGCAATGGGGAAAAGCTTTGTAAAAACAACTAAGCTTGAGAAATTGGATCACTTTTTTTTTTTTTTGTAAGTAGGCTGACGTATTTCATGATAAGGTTTGCATTGAGTATGATCTCTTGCCAAATTAGCTGGAACAGGTCAGCTGTTGTGATACCAGCAGCAGAGAAAACTAATTGGTTGGGGTTTTTTTTTTTACCTGTTAAAAAGTTTTCTTGAAAAGCTGGATTTCCTGTTGGGGAACATGTGCTTGAAGTTTGGCAGAGATGTGACTTCTGTGTCAGAGGTGGGGATATTTTTGTTTTGGCTTTTGTTTTGGGTTGTTTCTTGCATTGGGTGGGGCTGGTGTGTAAACCAAGTCTGACGTAGGTAACCTTAATTTTGCATTTCTAGTACAATAAGTTGTTCAGGCTAGTGCATCACTGCAGAGGGGTTGCGTGGGCTGCTATTAAAAAAGCTGTAAATGATAAAATAGCACTAATGGGTACAGAAGCAGAAGTGTAAAGATCGCAGAATAAGCTTTGAAATAAAACATTGATGTTCGTCTAACGTTTGTGACATACATAAATTATAACAAAACGTTTTTAAATGAAGGTGAAAGTATTGAGATTCTTAAACATTGACTGGTATAAATAAAGAACTCTTGTTTAATGTATTACTTCTCTGGATGGACATTTCCTCTTCATTTTCTCCAGAATTTCAGAATGCTTTCCAACACCCGGTTGCACAATAGATACTTCATAGTGACAAGAGACGGACAGTACTGAAAATGTCCTATGCAAAAAATACTACGGAGGGAAGATTTTTAAATTTTATTTTGTTTTACATTTTTTTTGTCTGTTCTATTTATATTTTTGCATAACAGTCCAGATTTGATTTATGGAAACAAATTGGAGATTTCCATGGAAAAGTTGAGATTGCAGTGAGCAGAAAGGGAATGTGTTGATGGCTAGTGTAGTCCTTCAGACACACGGTGAATCCTGAAGGCGCTGCTGAAGGGCAGAGCTTTTTCTGCTGTCCTTCTGTTGTTGTTTGTCACTGAACTTCTGAACTGTTATTTAGGAGAGAGGGATGATAAGAAAGGACAACAAAGACCTTGGAAACACTCTGCCAGAATTTCAAGTCTGAGCTGGGGTGTTACAAATGTGTATTTCCATTTTAAGGGCTGGGAGAGGAGATCAGGGCGGAAAAAGTACAAAGGAAGGGGAAAAGTTGCATTAGTTCTGTTTCATTCTCTTCTCTTTCAAAGCATATCCTGGAACTTATTAATTTTGGAATGCTCTGAGCACTGAGGGCATGAATGTATGAAGTTTGGTGCCTTGCTTTAACATGGTAGCATCCTCACTAGCTTCCTATTTCTGTTTGTCAACAGTCATCAGTTTTGTGGTCATGAGTGCATTACAGAATGCTGCTGCCTGCGGTGGCACTGCTTGCTGCTTCTGGGGCGGGGATCTGTCAGCGTGCCGGTCACACGGCAGGGCTTCGTTGTGCTTGGTTCTGTGCAATTATATGAAGTTATAGCTAGATAATGAGGCAGCAGGTGAATGGGTAGAGAGAGATGAAAGTGCACGAAAGCACTTTGTATTGTTGAGGAAGAGGAATGGTCATTTCGGTAACTTACAGCATAACTGTCTTCAAATTTGTTTGGCTTTTTGGTTGGTTGGATGGAGGGGTTTTGTGCGTCACAGAAAAATTTTAAGAGAAAGAGTCTGAAAGGGAAAAAATGAACATGTTTTGTGAAAAACCTTGAGGCATTGAGAACCTATTATGAAGCATGAGTAGAAGGGGCAAGGCGTTATGTTTAGAGTATAATTATGGGTATGGAACAACTGTAAATTTGCAGGTGAGAAAATACTCTGCTTTTGCCTCATAGGCTGTCTAAGTCCACGTTGAGCAAGGGTGGAATTTGTCTTGGCTAGCATCTGTTCCTTTCTGGAATAAGTGGCTTTAGAGGAAGGCATGACATGTAAATACGAGTTCTGTTTAATTCAGTCTGTCTCTTTCTTTTGGATTTTCAAAGCATATTCTATCAGATTCAAAAATACAGGCCACCTATGCAAGCTTCTGGCTCCTTACATAAGTAATCATATGATAAATACAATTAGAATGAACTTCAGGAATATCAAAATCACTTCCATAGGAAGTTGGCTGGCTGCCCGAACAGCTGACATCATCTAGGAAACCACACACTTGGCCATCGACAAATGTCTTTGGCACAGTCCTGTGAAAGTCACTGTGGTTGGGATCTGGATGGAAAGAAGCTCTAAAGTCTGAGGGTTTACACCTAATGCCTTCCCAGGCGTCTCCTCCCCTGAGATACCTTTCTGCACATGTCTGAGTAGCCCTGCTGGCCTTAGGCACAGGGAGAGTAACACCAATCCTTAGCCATTCGGCGTTCTTTTATCTATAACCAGAGGTTTCCATTCAGCCTTCCCAAACTCTTGTGTGGTGTAATAAGATGGGATAAGAACTCACTTGTGGACAACATAATTCTCGGTAAACGGAGACAAGGAATGATGTCTCATTAAAAATGTAGTGTGGCAATACAAAAATCATGTTTATTACCAGTTCTAGAGTTTGTATAAATATAGATGCTAGACATCTGCTGAGTATTGCTTTAGTAGAAATACTGAAACCGCTTTTACTCGAGTCAATAAATCCTGGAGCTGGGAAAGAAAGCCATGGAATGATGGGTAGAAGCAAGGTAAATGAAAGGAGCCGTGGAAATGAAAGGGTGGGAGAGGTTTTTTGAATATATTTTCACAATGAGGTAGTTGTATAACAATATTCAGTGTTTTAGGATTTTATCTACTTATGCTTGTTGAAAGGGCACAAGAGAATAAGCGTGATTGCTGAAGTCCTTGCATCAGGCCATTAGTGACACTTGTCCTTCAGGTGATGGGTGTAGATTGGACTGGTGGCAGCAAGAGCTTCGTCTGCGGAGCAAGTGTTGTCCAAACAGTGCAGGACTGTTGGGGCAGTTGGGGGGCATTCCCAAATTGTAGAAGGTTTTTATGTCTCCTCCTTATCTATCTGCAGGATTTGGTCTTGAAAGTTGGGATTTTTTTGGTGGGATTTTTTTTGATTATTTAGTCTTTTTAAACAGTGAGCGCATCTGAAATTCACCAAAGAAAAACCAAAACGCTCCTCTTGTAGTGCTGTTGTAAGGTATTAAGGAACCAAGTCATAGTCTAGATTTAAATCCAAAAGTAAAGGAGTAATTTGTTACCTGTCCATGCTGTCAAGCTCTTAAAATTGAGCAAATAAAATCCCAATATACTGAGGGATGTTATGAATCGACTTTTGCTGGAAAGTATAGACAGAAATCTCTCCTGTCCAGGTAGGTCACTGGTGGCCTAACCAAGGTGATAGTGTCCCCTGTGTCACTGAATATGTGTCCTTGCAGGGTCACTGGTTTTACTAAATAAAGCAAGAGAGAAAGAGAAGGTTCAGTGCCACAGATAGATCCCAATATTTCTCCTTTTTTATATCAAAATTGATTGAAATTAAGAGAAACTTAGAAATTGCGTCAGGTATACTTCAGGCTAGTTTGATAGAGTTCTTATTTTATTTGTTCCAGAAGCTACACCTAACTCTTTTTCTTTCATGGTTTCACATATCTTGTCCTCAGTTTATGCCACTAGATATTTATCTTCTATATTTGTTTTTTTTTAAATTTGCAGGTTACTCTGTTGACCGTCACTTATCTCTCATCTCAGGAATTGATATTTAGGATTTTTTTTTTAACTTGTTTAGGAAAAAGCATAAAATAATGCTGTTTTCCATTCAAACTCTTCCTTACTGCCTGAGCAGAAGTGGTTTCGATGATAGTAGCGTAAACTCAACACCCGTCCCTTCCCTCTCTCGTGTTGATTTTCCTCAATAAAATCCCATTTTTCATCCATTTCCGATTTACCAACCAGCTCCCTCAACCCATTCTGCTTTATCCAAGTTTAATACCAAACCAGTTTCTCTGTGGAGCATCCACCAGTTTCTACGTTCTGACCCTGCTGTTGGCGAGTTCATTCTCTTTTTGCTTTAAACATGATTGCTAGAAACTACGTAATAAAAATTGGTTGTGAACAACTGGAGCAGGAGGAACGGGGCAAGAATTTTGTTTGATCTCTGAATCAGTCTAGCTTGAAATTTTTTTTTTCTTTTCCCAAAAGATACATTTTTTACAATGTGTATTTTGAGGTGGAAAAAATGTAACATTTTGGATGCTCTCCAAACACACCAGCAAACTTGGTGGCTTTCTGACTGCAGGCTGGGTATCTGCTTGGCTGTGCTGTGGGCACAGATGCTGATTAGTGTGTGTAACTGAAGTAGCTGCATTCTGTTTAATTTGAATGGTGGAAATTATTCTGGTATTTAGTGAACCAGTATGATTACTGGGATGGGGGTGGAATGGAAAGACTGAGGGACTTCATTATTTATGGGGTAATTTTTATTTTGCGGCTCATTATATTGACTTACAATTAATTCACTGCGAGATTCCTATAAAATTGCCTTGTGTGAAATACTATTTATTTTATCTTTTAATCAAATCTCCCAACTCCTATGATAGGCATACAAATAAGGGAAATAAATGATATGCAAATAATTATTTAAATAGCATGGAAATATAAGAGTGGTGTAATTCAATTGCCTGGACGCTCGTCAGTGTTTCTAAGTTGAGTCCTTGTAGTGATGTTCTTCAGCTGCATCTGCCCATGTCCTGTTTTCCCTCTGTTCAGCATGAACTTCAGCAGCAACTTGGGTCAAGCAACCGGAGCGACCTTTTGCATTAGAAACATGACCTGGATTGTCTTTCCAGTAATGCCATCACCAGGACTGTAGAAATACCTAGAAAAGAGAATACTATTCTTGTTGCTGCCTAGATTTAAAGTCTCAGGCAGTTTACATTGGTAATTCTGCTGGGGTCAGAAAGCGGCTTGACTCCACTTGGCTGTTGGGCAGGGCTGCAGCTCTGATCCCTCTTGCTCAGCGAGGAAGAAGCCAAAATCAGTGTCCAGGTGGGATTTGGCGTTATGCAGCAAACTCTCATCTAGGTGATCCTGCTCTGGCAGTGGGGTTGGACTAAATGATCTTTCGAGGTCCCTTCCAACCCCTGACATTTCTGTGGTTCTGTGATTCTTGGATTTTGATACACAGAAGAGTAAGAAAAGCTCTCTACAACCCTGGTCGCATTAAACTATAGCCAGATCTGTGCCTTTCTCAGGTATCTCCCAGGTCCAGTTTCTTTGTATCGCTGTGTTTTCTGAAGCTCAAAATCATGTCTTGTCCTCAACTGATAATAAATGTCTTACGTGTATTGAAGCGTAGATCTGACTCTAACCCAGAGCAATTGATCTTTTAAAATCAGACTTTGCTTCTTAGGAACATAAGTGACTCCCAGAGCAGAAGGGACTTCTGTATTCATTTATCGCCTGGTGATGAGACGTACTTCATAGCTGGAGAAGGCCCATCTTGTATTGACTTCCTCTGCGTCCAGGTTCATGCTGATGATGGGCCACACTTAGTGGCACAGTTTCGCTGAGTGGTGGTGGTAGGTCATAGGCTGGACTCGATGATCTAAGAGGTCTTTTCCAGCGTTAATTATTCTATGATTCTGTGATTGGCTTTGATCCCAACCTTTACTGGGAGAAAACCTTGTAATGGTTTGGGTAGCTTCTTGACAGATCTGATTAGAGACAGTTCCTTGCATGTTGTGAGCAGGTCAGGGTTGAATTGACAGAAGTATAAACTGATGTGTGTTTTAAGCATGGAGAAGGTGGGTACTATTGAAGGGAGGATGGCTCATGGGAAGGACTGAACTGATTTCAGGAACGGCCCGGGAGTGAGGAACTGTTGAAGTAGAGGCTGTGAAGGCAGATCTTTGGGGGGTTATTGCTGGAGGATATGCGAAAAATTTTACTTTCATTAAACTAAACTGTATTTAAGTGTTTTCTTACTCATGCCTTATCTCTACACCACAATTGAAGGAAATTACTTTTTGTCCTTTAGGATTGCAGTGGGTGTGTCTATTTAATAGCCAGTTTAGTTGTTGGGGGTTTTTTTCAGTTGAGAATGAATGGCCCAGGATGGTTACTTCAGTAACATGCAGTGCACAGGTTTCGAAGTGAGAAGGGAGACGTAAGTTTTCTCAGCAGGTTTGCTCACAGTAAAGTCATTTGAGAAGAACATTTTATGGTTTCATCGAAAACCCTTGAGAGCTAGGGGAGTATTTGCTTAAATGAGTTCATGGCATTAATTTCTAGATGCCATTGGGTAGTGCAGGTGTACAGGATACACGGTAGTTTCACTGTTAGGTGTGGATTAGTGGATTTTCGAGTGACCTTTTCCATCTGAGAGGCAGCGTGTAAGATTGGTTGCCGCATTTATCAGAATTTTAGACCATCTGTAAGACAAAGTTGCTCTTGTTAGAGGAGTTTATTTCTGGAGTGCGCTCTGGAGACAGTAAGTTGGGGTGGCAATTTTTGTTTGCTATTTTAGAGGCCGCTTTGTTGACCTCGCACTTGCTGAATGGCACAAAATAGTCAAATTTTAAGGCAAGAAGTATAATCCTGTTTGAGAGCTAATGTGTTGCATTATTCAGCAGCAACCTCTAAGCAGTTAAACTATAGTATTGATGGTTGCAGTACCATGCTTCAATTTATTGGAGATGAAAAGAAGTGTGTGATTTTGTGGGAGAGAATTTCTGATGCTTTGTATTTGATACATATGTTCATTGTAGCATGTTTCTCATTTTTATGCCCAGTTTCAGACCGGGGCATGTTACAGTTGTGATCTTTCAGAGTTAAACTTCTGTGCAAAGGCAAGTGGTTTTCGGTGGAGTTCCACTAAAAAGTGGGGAACAAGCTGCATGGAAGTCAGTGCAGATTCAGAGCCTGCAAGGTGATCTTGTGTTATCCTGGTTGCCACACACAGCGGTTTAGGATCCCAATCATTTGAATATTCCTTTATTATTATTTTTTAGTTAATTTAGGAAATGCAATTTCTTATCACACTAGTGAATGCACGATCTCAGGAGGCCATGCTGAATGGTTGTAGTTACTTGTTCAAAATTCAGACCAAAATTTACCTTCCTTTCTTAACAAGCAAGAACACAAGAATTCAATACTAATTGAGATGAGATTTCTCCTCCTATATCACCACCTTGTTAATTACAACTTTCAGTTACGGCTTGAGGGGAGGAGGGGTGGTTCAGTTTACCCAATGAATTAAGAAAAAAGTAGTGGGTGGAGAAGTCTAATAGCCAGGAGAGACTCTGAATCTTTGAATTCTTCAGTCCAGCACACGAAGCATTGTGTTTGTGTGGAGGGGACTGCATTAGTTTTCCTTGCTTGTGACTTGTTCTGGGCTCTTGTGCAGCAGCGAGTGGTTGGATATGAGTCGGGATGTGTTCTTGATCAGCGATGACTTTCTGTTGGGTTTTATTGAGCTATGGTATTCCTGGAAATGATAAGCTTTGAGTGGCAGTAGGACGTCTCGGTATTTTTTCTAGTTATCCTGTGCAACAGCTGTAGGCAGCCGTCTACTTTCAGAGGGTAGATATTTAAGAACCCGAACTCTATGCGCTACAGTTCAAGCTTCCCGCAGTAGTTGTGCTCAGTGTATGGCTGAATGGCAAACAACAATGCCATCTGCATTCTCTGTGCTGCTTTTAGTTTGACGTGAGGGCTAGCTTGGTTACCTAAACTACGAAAAAACCCAAACAGAGCTAGTCTTGGGCCAGGGCTCCATTTTCATGCAAACAGGTGAGTTGGCAGCGTGTGTTTTGAGTGTCTTATCTCAGGAAATCAGCACCAGCATGGCATGACCAATATGCTGCTTTTGGAGGAGAGGTAATATCTGATGAAATCTGGCATATGCCAGGTCACAGCTGCTCCTTTTGGGCTTTTTTGTACAAATTCAAGCTTGCAGCATAATACTATACCAGCTCCTCCCTTTGTCTTATGTGGCACTTTGCTGTAGTGTTCCACGTTCAGCTGAAAGAGCCCTTGACCTGGTTCAGCTGGAGTCCTCTGTGGTTGCAGAGAGAATGGGAAAATGTTTGTGGGGAAAAAACCCCTTGCAATACAAGGAACAGTATTTTGTCATTGTAAGAATTCAAATCGTTGCATCTCAAAGTGTGAGGAGAAACCATCTCTGGTAGCTGGTGCTAGAATAAGACATCGTATTTCTATTTCTCTAGTACCTTTCTCAGGCTGTTTGCTCTTCGGATATAAAAGGAAAAAGTGTGTTGAAGTTTATCCTTGCAGTCCTGCTATGGTGGACCAATCCACTGCTGAGGGTGCTGGATGAGGTGTATTTTACGCCTCCAACTATGGATTATGTACGCTAGATCTAGTTTTTTTGTGTTAGGATGGTGCTAGTCTGTGGTCCCAGGCTCTGAGACTCCGGACTCCTGCAGATTCATCTGGTGTCCCCCGAAACTTCACACAACGGCTGAAACAGCTTCCATTAAACTAGAGGATAAGTGGGAGAGAGTTCGCTTAATAAAGAAACAGACCCCATGATGTTTTCTGGATGTGAACTTCTGACACGGGAGTGTGCAATTAAAGTCATTTTAGAGAAATGAAAGTTATTTTGTGCGAATGGCGGCCTCTTACATCGCTGTGTGAGTCGCTCGCTGGATCCCCTGTTGGCAATTGGCAATCTGTCCTTCAGGCTTGGACTTAACGGGTGAGTGTTCACTGCCTGTTCTCCTCCAGACTACCACAGGCACTTGTTTGCTCCTCTATGGCCTGTGGCACTTAGAGCTACGCCTCTGGAGTGAGGAAATGAGTAGTCATTAAACCAAAGGAAACTGGAAAATAGCTTGCTTCAGGCAGCTTATGGCGAGGTTGTTTAATATTTTTTTTTTTTCTGAATAGCAGAACAAAGCCACAACAGTACACAAGTCTTAAAGGCCTTTTCTTCTCTGCCGTTACTACTTTGTCTCTTTTTATATTTTTTTGTCCCTCCCTCACGTTATATTACTGAATTTTGGGGCTGTTATCTTACCACAGATACTGCTTTAGTGAAGATGAAAATAGTAACCTGAGTAATACCAAATGCTGGGGATGGCATTGACACCTTCACTGGATCAGTGTGTGAAGGTTTCATCCTCCTTTTTAGCAGCAGGATAGGTGATACTTCGACCTCTCCTCTGTGGTTGGACACTAAATACAAGCTGGGCTTTCTCCCGTGGCCCATGGTATGCAATCACTCTCTATAGGTGGTGATGGGAAGCGGTGGTGTTAACCGTTGATGTCTGCTGGGCTGTGCTCAGCGGCTGATGGTGTGGCTGGGAAACAAACTGTTAATTTCAACAGCAGGCAGAGCCAGCCCCCTGTGCTTGATGAGCAGCACTTGAATTCACAGGAGCTTGAGCCACTGATCTGCCCCATGGTGATGTTTGATGAGATCAGAGGTGAGGAGCAAACAGGTGTCGGGTTCCCGACTGCTTGGGGTTGCAAGGCTTGGCCTGGCAGGGAGAAGAAAATGGAACCAGCTCAGGAAAACAAAGCAGAGAGGTATCAAGCATTTGAGGAGGCAAGATTTGAGAACAAAGGAGATGGCAGTGAAGGCCTGGGAGGAAAAATGGCTGGAAAGTGTCAAGGCAGTAGACAGAGGTGGCAGAGGGTGAGTAGCTGGCAGAGCAGAAGCTTGTTTCAAAATGACTGGGACCATTTGGTTTATGTTAACACATTCTACTTCACAGTTTGAGAGGAGTGCAAATAAACTAGGTCATATCATGCAAGCCTTGTTAAGAGAAACATAAAAAGATGGCTAGGTGTAGTAAGAGAAACTATGGGGAACGTCAAAGATAAAATTGTTTGAATGATTTTATAATTTTTGCAGTGATTATTTTTATTGGATGTGTAATGTTAACTTAGTGAGGCAGCATGGATTTTATTTTCCCTGATGCTGTAGTTGATGGTTATCTTGCTTCTTTTGGAGGCTGAAAAATAACAGTGATGGAGCGTGGCTGGGGCTTTGGAAATACCTGTGACTCAGTAATTCCTTTAACACAGTTGTTCTTTAAACAGATGTGAGACATCTCAGCAAAGTATATAAAATCATTTAACTGTAAAGCAGCGAAACCATAAAACCTTTCGGTGTGTTTACCAAAGTTCTTCTTACATGTTCACACTCAAAGGAAAGAAAACCACTACTAGAGAATCTCATTAATTTGTGTCTCAGTCAAAGTCAAACCTCTTTACCAGAAATGGATTTCCTCATTTCAAGTTAAAAATATGGATTTATTAGGACGTTACTGCTGTGCTGTGGGTATCATGAGGACATTGCTCATCTAGTTAATTAATGGAGGCTTGTGTGTTGAACTTCCTTACACAGTCATTCCCTTTTGCTGCCTATAGCAGGAACTTGATCACTTTTTTCCTGGAATTGGACCAGGAGGCAGATTAGGCTCTAACAACGGTTGCATTAGAGCTGCTACCGAAGTGCACAGGAACCAGGTCTGTGGCTTCCCTGGAGGGTTCTGGTTCGTCACAGCCACCTCGTCATCCTCAGTAAAGTTCAACCCTTGAGAGAAAATCTAATTCTTTTTTCACGGTAGTAAGACAAGGCGTGGAGGCTGAATAACCGTAGCAGCTGAGGGAGGATTTGACAGTCTTCAGTATCCCTCACTGTCTCTCCCCTTCTGCTGCCATGGGTGATATGGAGCATCTTTGTTTTCCTGGCAGCAGAAATTAGTAGTGCTGGCACCTTTCTTTGTACACTGGACTCAGCATCTTAAGTCCTTGAGGTAGAAGAATTTCAGAAGCCTGCCCTGCTAATGAGAAAGCAGGCTTACCTCTTTTATGTCTTCGCTAGGAACTTAGTGAAGTGTCTCCTCGGGTTCACAAGTAAGGTCATCTCTGCAGTCAGAATCAGCAGTGGGAGAATTTCATTAGGCAGACAAGTAGTCTTCGGTTTGGGTGGAAGGAACCCGCCAACAGTTGAGTAAGATGATGGGAGAGATTTCTAAAGTCAGCAGCATTACGGTGAAGGTGATCAGGGAGTGAATTTTGCTACTCAAACGCAAAGACTAAAGGCATCAAATGAAACTAGAAAGCGATGTCCAAAATAAACACAGTTAGGTGTTGTTTCCCTAGAATTTTCCTGTAGAGTTCTTTGCCTTGGAAGATGGTGATGCTAAAATCCAGAAGGAAGAATTTTTCTTCATGGAAGAAAAATTCGCCTGGAGCTACTGAACACGCAGTTTTTGTAGCTGACGTGCAAGAAGAAACTTTTGCCAAGGGATTCAAAGGAGACTTGTAAATTTGGGAGCGCCTCTCATAATGAGCACTAGGTGAGAAAGCACGCTGATGCTCCTTTGAAAAGATACCAAGTGCATCATTAACCGCTTGGAGATAGCTGAAGTTAGCTCTTTGGTACCAGATCAGTGATAAGCAAAGTGCAAAAGCCCGACTTGGCTGTTAAAAGAGAAGCCTGGTAAGTGTGTTATGTTTGAGGTATTGGAAAGTGAAGCTGGCAAAGGAGTACAGAGATGTGGCAAGACAAAAGATAATGATCTTTTCAGAAGGACCCAAGTGGATCTCAATGGGGTGAGCATAAGCTCAGGCATGAGATAATGAAAGTCTGGGTAAGAACTTCAGTTGGATTGATGGTTGGATGGAATAGGCTGTGGTTTAGAAGTGCTGTGCAGAAAGAATTGCAAGATTTAGATATACCCTAGTTAAATCTATAGTCTGTATAGAGGCATGTAGACCAGTAAGAAAGCGTAGTTTTTTAATGAGTGACTCTGATGTTTTGCACCTTGTGTATGTATGAACTTGAGCATTTTGGAGATGTATAATCACAGTTTCTAAGCCTATGAAAATGCTTTCACATTAAGAATACCTTTGTTTTTTATTGCCATTTGCTTAAAAGTACAAGGAGCCCTTGGAATGTGCACTGGGACTTCAAGAAGTAAAATGGTCTGGCTTTTATTTGTGATTATTTAAGGAGTAGATGTTCCGATTTCACAGGCTTAGTTAAGAGGATTTTTGTTGAAGAGCAGTGGAAATGGAATGCTGGTGTATGTCAGCCTTTCAGCTAACATTCCAAGTGTATGCTTTAATTAAACTTTTTTTCTCTGGAAGTGGTCCTTATATGAGAGTATATTGTGATCTACCAAGCATTGCTCAGGTACACATCGTATGTTCTTTTTTGAAACCTTAATTTGTGAATGTCATTTTTTTTATGTTAGGAGATTAAAATTTCTTCCAACAGTAAAACTCAAACTAAGCAGGTATTTATCTAAAGACAAAAGAGAGGAATTTTGCAAGTATGTCAAAATTCTAGGAACATTATAAGCAGCACACTGCCAAATTAAATCTACATTAACCTCAGGTTGTGGTTTAAACCTTAGTCTTTGAGGGAATGCCTTTTAACAACTCTGAACTTGATTTTTATCTGTATAACTGTTAGAAGCCTTGTGTTCTTACAGTTAAAATCTGTCACTTAGACTTGTCTGATGAATGCTATAACGTATCGTGGGATGTTAGCAAGGTGGGATGGGTTGAAGGTAGGGTTGGGACCTTGGGACAACATTCACATTGAAGTTTCTTGCCTCTTCTCTCTGAATGCTCATGGCTTGACTTTGTCTTTGTGCAGCCGCTGTTCTGTTTTCCAGAAGATAACTTGCGGGGGATGGGGGCATTGGTTACAGTGTGGGCACACACGCTTAGCTCACCTTGCATCTAGGGGAAACGCAGTGGAGCTCTTTATGTCCCCGGCACTCTTTGTTTTTCATGCTTTCAGAATGTGCTTCTATATAAAATATTTAAAAGTGCGTGTGTGTGCCCGCGCATATATACATATATCTATAAAATAATGTGTTTATATGAACACGTTTCTTGGATAGATTTGCTTTGGTTTGGGTTAGAAATAGCAATTATGTGTTCACAAATTGCCTATTACATATGCCCAGTATACAATTTTTCCAGTAAATTTGTAACAGTTTGCTGAGTTCCAGGCGTGTGTGAGCGTGCACTGTCTCTCCAACGCATTCAGACTTTTGCATGCGGAAATAAATTAATTGGGTTGTGTGTGTTAAGTGCCATATTAATGAAAATTCAAGTAGTCGCGTACATTTGCGAGACTTTGCCTGATTTTTAACATGCTCGATAAGGACTCAAGTTAAATACAACTCAAGGAACTCCTTTGGTGAACGAGCAGAGATGTTCATTGCAGTCACTGTGTGGCACTTTTTCACAGGCTTTATATTTACTTTTGCAGCATGTGATGTAGAATGCACCCCTTAAAAGCACTAGTTTGGGCTTAATTATAGACACAGAAATCACAATTTTCAGTTACTTTGCTGAAGGCTCTGCACTGGCTCCCTCTGAAGATGAGCGCATATTTTGGAAACCAAAAGTGCGTAACTAGCAGTACCTACTGGACAAGGACCTGCTGGCATCACGCTTTCTGCCAGGGCTACTTTATTTTGTAGAAGAATTGCCGAAATAATGTTGTGAAGGTCTTGAAGTCAAATTCTCCAGAGGCAGTGAATAGACGGAATAAATAAACCATTGTAAGATCAAGGCCAGCAGGTATGAAATGCCGCTGGCTGGTGCTCGGCTTGTTACACACTGAGACCTGCAGGCTCCTCTCAGCAGAGCTACTCCCTGGCCATGGGCGCCTGGCCGTGGGTCACTGGTTGTGGGTCCCAGCCCAGCGCAGTGCCAGGGCTCTTCCCTCCCTTGGCATTGGCTCTCTGTACCCTTGGACACAGCCCATCTCATCTGGTGGGTCAGGTTGGGTCAAATAAACCCTGGTACGAGCCTCAGCCTTATCTTCATCTGCTGTCACAAAATCATCCACCTCCTTCAGCAGCAGGCCCACTTTTTCCCTGTTTAGCCTTTTACTATTATTTGCAGCGTTATATGTCAAACTATTTGCTGAGCATTCTCGTGAAGCGTTGATTTGAAAAGTTACGGTTTATCCGTGGAATGTAACGCACTACATGTGTTACACCCCAGTGCATTAAGTGTTCTCATAAAAAGTCTAAAGTGAAGTTTGCAAATTTTTATTTAATTATAGACTTACATTTCAGGATGTATTAGGCCACCCACTAAGTGTGAGGGCGTTCTAGATTGCTCCCAAAGATCTACCAGTTGCTTCGGGAAAACGTAGTCCTCCTTGCTGTCAACCTGATGGAGTTTGCAGGAAATTTTCCTACCAAAATGACAGCAGCTCTTCTTTGACTTCTCTGTCTTATCTGATAATTTAATTTTAAACCCACAAAATGTAGTATTTGAAGTGACTTCTTCTTAGAGATAAATGCAAATGAAAGGTATTTCTATTTAATATTCAAAGCAAGTGCATGATTTTTTTTTTTAATGTATGAATGTGTGCATTTGTACACCACATGGAAAAATACTCACCATGTATCTGTGCTTCATTCTCAGAAAACCCCAAACTCTTGTATGTCTCACCAGAGCAGAGTTTTACTGTAAACTCAACGCAGCTCGTTCATTTGTATGGGTTGCTGCAACTGGAATTTTTCAAATGCATAGTATGGTGGTCATGATAATGTGTTTACAGAGTGTAAAATTTCAGCTTGAATTATGATTGCTAAAATAATTGATCATCAGCATCTGTGCTTTGCATAAGAGTTCAAGAAAGCTGAATATTAAATAAACAGCATGTTGGATGAACAGCATTTTTCTTCCCGTGCAACTCATCAATGAAACAAAAACTAAGAGAAGCGTATTCTTATTGCCAATTACTGTCCAAGGAGGATAATGATACGATCTTTATGACCTGCTGATGCTGAATGCTTAAAATAAATTCCCCATTACATTCCTCTTAGTGTCAAAATACAGTCTTTCTACCAACAGATAAGTTGTGCTAAAAATAAAACTGGAAAGGTCTATCATACATAGTTTCTGATTATTAAATAAAGTGCGGTCTCTCCACCCCTACCCAGCGGGCTCTTCTGGTTTTTCCAAAGGCTTTGGGAGTTTCTGTATTAACTCCAGCAGTTGTTAGATGCAGGCAGTGAATGAACAAAATTAAAATCCTCTCCTTAGAGCTCCTCGCTGGTTGTGTCATCTTGCAAACGAGTAGAGATGTCCAGAATTTGTTTGTCTTAATACTGACACTGTATCTCAGATACCTACATCAGAGCATTCAACCGTCAAACGAGATCCTCCTCCTAGGGGAATTTTAAGTTCTGTAAGTAAAATTGTTGCAGGAACAGTTGGATTTTAGAGATACCTGTGTAATTTGTGGAAGTCATTAGTGCATTCAGTATGCTGGATCAGCTCTGGGATCGTACTCTTTTAGAAGGGCAACTGAAGTCCTCCGTAGTGTGCGTGGGCAAGGGAAGAAGGGTGGGCTACACAGCTCTGTGGTCAAAGCAGAGAAGTACGGTGAAACTCGTTCTTTGTTTTCTGCTCTGAACAAAGAAATAATGCTGTCTTGGGGCTGAAGCCATCAACGGTGCAGTAATCGGTGGAAATCTTTTAGAAGATGATGCATTAGTCTCGCAGAGATGTTTACATGCCGGTGTCTTTGTTTTCCTGGAGGGCTGTAGCCGTGAAGCGGTCGAGTGATGCAACTGCTGCAGAAGCAACAGGTTGAGAGGGTTTGGATCTCTGTGGCAAAGATGGGGAACGCGTCTTAATGGCATAGGCAAGGTGAATACAGGACATCTCTGTCCCCCACCAGTTTGAGGTTCTCTTTTTATTCCTTTGGCTGCATCTACCATCTCTAGCACGTCTCTGTTTGTGTGCCAAAATGATCAAATAAGTAAAAATCACTTTCTTGGGTTTTTTGTAGCTTTTTGTGTTTCTTTTCCTTAAGGAGCCCTTGAGGGCTTCCGAAGATCTCATTTCTATTCTTGTGATAGCAGGTGCCTTTAATAATCTCCTTTTCTCCGGTTTTGATTATTCTTTTTCTGTGTTGTTTGTTTCTTCCTTTTTGGCAATTACATCCTCCGTTTTGGATTATTTTGAATTTCTATTACTAAAATCAAACTGTAGTCAGTAACCGTCTTTCTGCATTTGCTGCTTTATTTTTGTGGGGCAGCAAACCCTCTGCCCTTCTAACATGCTAGTTGTCCACATACGGTAATTTATTTTGCCTCTTAACTGCAAGATATTTTTTGTTGGGTAAATTATCTGTGTTTGTTTGCAGCCAGTCATTTCTGTTTAATAGTGTTTTCTCTGACATAGCTCAGCACTGTCCCTAGGAGAAAAGGATTTTCTTCTGGTGCTCTAATGAGTTGTTTTCTTAGCTTTCCCAAATGGTGTCCCAGTCTTAGAAACAGTCCAGTAAGTGTCCTTGTGGTGTGGATGTACATCAGGGTTTGGCAGATTCATTCTGCCTTGTTTGGAAATTTCTCAGGCACTGAACTGAATAAAAGCGGATCTGACAGCAGGTTGATGGAGCCAGAGTGGGTGGCAATTAGATGCCAATTCCATCTTTGCTGGATCCTTTTATGCACATTCTGCTGAGGGACTCCAGCGTCTGAGCTCAGTTACTTCACAGAAGGCATGACTTGGAAGAATGCAAATCCCCGACGTCTCCAAACCGGGAATGATCTGAAATGAGACTTTGGTGCTATGATCTAAAGATCTCTAAAGTTACTCGAAGTAAAATCCTTCCAAAAGTAGCAAAAGGGTTGTATCTGCTGATCAAAGGGTAGCGCCCTCTTCCTTTGGCATCTCCAACCCATGATAATGCAAAGCGAATTTTCAGAAAGCTGTTTAAAAATTAAAAAGATAGGGAGAGAAAAGCTCAGAGAGAAATCCTTAGAGATCACAGTCCTTTAATGAAAGTTTTTGCTTGTAATGAGAAGAACCTGAATGCCCACTAGAAAACAGTTTCTCTGGCATGCATTCTTGTCACCACGTTCCCTTTTTGAAGACATTGGAGGTTTAGAAATGCTTGATTTATAACCTCTCTTGTTTCTTGCGTGAAGCTCCGTTTGATTTATCTCAGTGTTTGCTATCGTACAATTTATCATGTTAAAAAAGAATAAATCTATAGATTTCTGCACCTTAGTATCTTAAGGATTGTATTGATCTTCTGGGGTCCTTTACATTTTTGAAGTATGTAAGACGGTGAAACCTTAAATTCAGAAGGGAGTTTCTGAGGGGTTTTTTTATAATGTATATATTTTATATTATTATTGATTCCTTATTTGCTACCGACCAAATGGGAACAACTTCATTATTCTTCTGACATTGTTTGTAGTTAAAATCAGTCCTCTTGGCCTAGTCATTGGTGTTTCTTACTGATGTCCCAGCAGGGGTACAGAGGAGGAGCTGTAAGGAAACTTCTGGATGTGATGTACAAGTCTTAGTTGTCGAGGAGTTGAGATTTTATGATATCCAGAGCATCTATGGCACTGCTGCGTATGAATGATGGAAGGGAAGCACAAGAAGATTGCTTTTGAATGCATATCGAATACAAAAATAATTGCAGGTAGGATTAAGATAGGTGACTTTGTAGCAATTGCCCTCTTAGTCTCTCCTTTCTCAGTGTAATTACTTGAAGATTACTATAGTCTGGATACAATTTTGTGTCTTACTTAAATATTTGATGTTTGCTGGATCAGAATTAATTGATAAAGTTGAACTTAAATCAAAACCCGCAGAAGATAAGACTGCTTTTTCTAATTATTGGCAATGCCTAAATACTGATCTCTGTATTTCTCATTTCGTCATCCATTGTGTGTTAACACCAATCCCTGGAAATAAGGCTACAAAACTGACTATTGAAAAGTAGATCAGTCTCTATAAATTGTGGGTATTTGGCAAAGTGATGTATGTTAAAATTAATTTAGAAAACAGTACATTATCAGGACAAGAGAAGGAACAATTCCAACACCTGAGGACGCAGTTTGCATGTGCTGCACATTGTTCGGTGCCTGCTCTTATTTCTTCAAGTGCTGATTTGATTTCTCTGAGTGTAAAGATGAATAGGCAGAGGATATTACGAATCTCTCTATTTTTCAACGTAAATCCCAGCAGGAGCCCTGTCATTGCGAACTCAATAGACCCGTGGCAGGCAGCTGTGCCGTCACCTCGCAGGAGGGCAGCGATACCCCTCAGTGAAGATGCTCTCCTTTCATTCTGTAGCCTCTGGACCTGCTCGCTGTATTGGATGCCCAGAGCTTGGCTGCTGCTGCTACATCGAAGAGCTTAAACCTGTATTTGGCAGCAGCACTCAGTACTGCAGGGTGAAGAGGTTCAGGCTGACCTGAGAAGCCCAAGCACCTTTGTTAGACATGAAGTTTCTGAGAGTTTATGTGTGCAGTGCAGAGTGTCCATTGCCTCCTTTTACCCTTCTTGCTGCCCATTCACTTCCCTGGGGTGGCTCCATGCTCCTTTCGTTACATCTCTCTGCAGAATTTGCCTTTATCTTTAAACTACAAACACATTACATCTTTGCTGAGTCCATTAGGGCTTTTGCTCACAGCTGGGACCCCAGTGCCATCACAGGACAAATAACTAATAGATGCTGTCACTACAGAAATGATATTCATTTGTTCAGGAGTACAGAAGTTACAGTCTCCCAGAATACCAAGATCTAAGAGATCCTGATCTGTCGCATGGCTGTCACAACAGAGGACTTAAACTTTCTTAATCATTTGTTTGGTGCTCGCAGTTTTACCTCTGAAGGTGCACCAACCACCTCAGGATGTGGATACATCCTGCTCAGGTTTTCCTTGGATTGGTTTTCAATGACAGAATCAGATAGAGACTACCTCTTGCTCAGTGCCTTTGCTACCCTACTGAAAATCTTTTCCTTTTGATAGTATTGGATGGCTCTTTGAGTATCAAGGCTTACTGTAGATGTTGCTTTAAGGAGGTCTTTCAAGCCTTAATTTACACCTTTGACTACTTAATAGCAGAAGAAATATCTGCTAGGCCCAGGGTGGATCAAAGTGAAACCAATTTAATCAACGCGCAGAAACCATTGTTTGAAGTAGTTGATTGTAATTTTGGTTTGGATTTAGAGAAATCAAACTTTGTCAAGAGAAATAATTGCGGTGCAGTCCAGTAAAAATGTTTGATTTACTGCTAGTGGTGAGTTGTAAACCTGATATTTCTCTTGCTAATCAGATTGATTTACTGCTTTGCTCTGCATTTGTTAAAGCACACAACTTAGCCTTCATTTATGCAGATCACTGAAGTTTTCATGGCTTTTTATGAAGTTACAAGTTGATGAGTAACATCAATATACATCTTACACATTAACAGCATCTTATTTACTATGTCAGAATGCATTTAGGTGGAAGCAGGTATCTAACAGACCAAGTCTTGTTTATGCTGTAGCAGTGTACTGGATAAAGAAGGAGTATTTAAGAAAAAAATTGCATTTAAAACTAGGAAATATGAATATTTTCCAAGTAGTGAAATGAGCTGATTTTGTATTTCAGAATTAGTGGGGGGTTTGTCGACTTAGAATTGACAGATAAACTTCTTATCCTTGAACGTTCAGAGTACACTCAAATTACTGAAGCTAGTTGAATACAAACTAGTTGGAGTATTAAAAATGATTTTTATGCCACTGTAAAAGCTCAGCACAGAACACTCTTAATAAATGCTTTTTGTGAACGCTGTGTCTGTGATTTCCAGCAATTCCATCAGTGGTTTAACTTTCTTTAAAACTTAATGTATTTCCTGAATATTTCATTTGCCTAAAATTATTACAGTGGCTTAAATCAGATTTTAGTATAGGTTGCCAAAATTCGAAATTGAATTTGAAATTAATATTTAAACTGGATCTTAGCAGGTGGCGTATCTTTAGAAAACACCCTGGTCCAGCCCTGCCAGGTGGGAGCTCAGCCCCAAAATACTGTGGTGAGTTGGTGCTGGGCACAGGAGGTACCACTTTCATGAGCATCCTGCCTCTGTGTGTGGTTTGGTCTCATTGAAATACCAGCTTTAACTTCTGAAGCTGCAAATAGTTTGGTACTGAGTTGTGGTCACTGTTACTTTTCAAAGACATGAAAAGAGGGTTGTGAATTATTTTTGCCTGCTTGTCTCTGGCCATCCGTAAGTTACTCTATGGCAAGTGGAGGTAGCAATATGTGATTTCCTGCAAATTGGTGTTGCGTTCCTGAGGTTTGAAGGTTTTCCTATGCTTGAAGAATCTCCCATGTGACTTGATGCAGTCTTTTCCTCAAACTTTCCCAAGAAACGTGGCATGTACCAGAGCACGTGCACTCTCTCTCTGTCTGCCTCTGCCAGCTGCTTTAGGGTGCCAGTGAGATTTCTGGATTTCTCTCTTTCTCTCAGATATGGTTGGTATCATCCAACATCTTTTAATCTCAACTTTAAAAATATACAATCAAGACAAGCTATCATTCCAAAAGATTTGTTTTCTTAAGAGAGTAATATTCAGCACGCATACCAAAGATGCTGCAGTGGGGTTCTGGTGGTGTCAAAACACAGTGAAGAATTTCAATTAAAGAGTAACAAAAGATTTGGTTTATTTACTTTTTTTTAATAGAGATTTTTGACAAAGATGAGAAAAAAACTCATTAAAAAGAACAAACAGTAATGCGTCTATGGTGTTCCCTCATCTTCTTTTTGTCCTTCCTTTCTGTCATGAGCCCCAGTGAAGCAGTGGTACTGGGAAGGAGCCGCAGCCCAGCTGCCGGGAGCCAGCCTGTGCCAGAGGCAGAGTTACTGTGCTCCAGTTCTCTTAAGGCATGGTCTTTATATTTATTTTGTTCTAGTTTGTTAAAATAATAAGCAGTGGGGTTTAAAATTTGTTATTTGGTATCTGTAGGGTTTGCATTTTAATCTTTGTTAATTCTGAATATAATGAATATTGATACCATGAAAGTGTCCGTGCTCTGTATCGTTACCAGCATTTTTAAGTTCTTCATGCCTCAGTTCTGGCTTTTTGGGTCTCTGTGGCCGTGGATAACTCAGCTGCTCTTCTCAGGCAGTGCCTGTGCCTTTCTTTTATGAAAGGACCTTCGGGAATGGTCCTGCACACTTCCAGGCTGCGAGCAGCCGCAGTCCAGCCTGGCTGAATCATGGTAGTTTTCTTCAGCTGATGGGGCAATAGCAAAAACAGAGCTACAGCTGTCTGTTGGGAGGCTTAGGAAGTGTCTCTCCTTTAAACTTGATTTATATCATTGTTCATTCATAGTAGTTAGAAATGGTAAATGAAAAAAAAACCCCAAACCAACAAACTGAACCCATGGGAGGGTTTGGGTGGAGTGCCTTAGATGCAACTGCTGAAATGACCTCACCAGGTCGAGTCTTCTGGTAACTAAGGATGAGCAGACTATTTGGATCTTCAGTAGAATTCTTCAGGTTTGTTAATCGAAAGAAATGTCTTTAATATGTTACAAGTACATCCTTCTTTCTAAAATGTGTCACGTGAGAAACATTTATCTGGAGAGTTCCATGGAAAATCAGATTGCCCCATTGACAATTGTTATGTGCTAACAAAAGTGGGAAACTGAATCCCAAAGTTGCAATTCCAAACCAGGAATTAAACCTCTGTTTACATGTCTCATCATATATGGCATATTCTGAGTTTCCTTATGCCATGTTGCTAGAATTCATGTCTGTCCTTATTTTACCATGTATGGCTCTACAGTCTATACTAGGACAATGAAATTTTATGCAGGGATGGGAGAGTTTGGAGATCACTTTCATCGATGTATTACTAACACTTTACACTATTGGTGCTCCTCTGATGTGAAATATTTGCAATTCACTGCGATTGCGTGTCTTAATCCACGCTCATCTTTGCCCTGTGAGCCACGGGTGGCCTGTGGAACCCATATCTTCAAAATTTGGTGACGGTGTTTGGCATGTGTCACGTTGAGGCAATTGTCCAAGTCCCTTCCGAATTCTGTAGTGAAGTCTTTACTCACTGAGTTAATAAGAATTAAGAGTGAATAAAAATTAGCTCTTGACATGTAGGCTAAAATCGGTGAAGGTAGTTTCATATTTGTTTTTACTACTTTACAGGAGGAAAAAAAAAAAAGATAAAAATAGTAGCAATTTCGGAATCATTGTATTAAATTATTTAGTTAAAACTGCCCGAAGGAAATTTTCTGAACTTGACAGAAGAACAGATAGTGCTAAATGCTCTTAAACTTTGCTTGTTTAGCCTACAAGTATCAGTAGCAAAATAGCATCCTTTTCATTTTTAGGGGTGAGGGGGACTGAGTGTGTGTGTGGTGTGCACACACAGCCTGCTACACTTACAGACCAAGGGGGTCAAATGAGACTTCTCTAAAAAGGTGTCAAAATCAGTGTAGTAGCAACATTCCTGTTAGAATATGGCAAGTGGATTTATTTCTGGATAAAGTTGGTGTAAAAAAAATGATGATGTGTTAAATGGGTCAGAAGTGCTGTTGTTAGAGACATTTCTGGAATTCTGAGATTTTTGCTTGTTCCTCAGGCAGCGATAAGAATGATAAGACACAAGTAAAAGTCTGATAAATGATTGCAGCTGTATAGTGTCAAGCAACAAATATATATATATATGTAACACCTTGTTTTTATCTGATCTGGTAAACAGTCTCTTCTGAAGTGCAGCAACTTGTAAACCCAGGTTGCTATTACTTGTGGGCTGATGGAAGATACATCATTATTGGGCTGTCAAGTTCCGTGCGTTTATTACATAGTGCTCTGTACGTTCCGTGTGTCTATTAGATACTGCTAAACACATCATATTGTTCCCTTTTAAAATCCTGCTGCTGACTTTAAAAAGCATGGTGAAAAAGAATGCTCGAAAAAAAAAGAAAAAGGACAGAAAACCCCTTGACTAGGTGTGACTAAAATAATATCTACAGTGTTCTGTTTGGAGATGAACCAGACCCCAATATTTGACACGTCTGACACTGTGAGGAAATGCTTTTGCTAGGTGGAGTATTTTTGACGAAAGTGTTTATTTGATATTCCTCACCCGAGCATTTGTCAGTCGTTTCCTTGGTTAACGAGTGTGTGTTCTGCAGGGTTGCAAAAGAAAGCAGCAAAACGTACAAGCCTCCAATTTGTTCTTCATCAGTAAAAAGAACTAAATATCTGTCTATTCAAACCGAAAATGGAGGTGTAGTCTTTTTTGGGGGTGTTTGTTTTGTTGGGAGTTTTTGTTGTTGGTTTTGTTTTGTTTTAAAATGTATGGCATTCATCCCTTTTTCTTCTTTTTGAGAAATAAAAACCAGTCTAGTCTGTGGCTGCTTTAATAAGTCTGTATCAGAGCAGCAAAAAACATGCAAGGAACAAGTAATTTCAGTGATAGTAGCTATTTGATGTATCTTAAAATTAAGGTGGCCTTAAATTTTCTGTCTTTCACGAGTCAGAAGATTAAAAAAGTTTTGGGGTTTTTTTTTCCCCCGACTGGAGGACTCAAGTCTTTGTTATATAACATTTTCTGATCAGTCTAGTAGATCACATTGATAAATGTGAGTTGTCTTTAAAACAGAATGTAATAAAAATAAGAGCCCAAACCCCACCCTTTTCATGAAGTCCTGGCAGCAGTTGCAGAGAATTCTGCAGAGGTAGAATTCTGTAAACGGAATTCCCAAATGGTGAAATCCTGTTTCCAGCCTGTTTGAGTTTGAACAGTGAGGTTTGCAGGATGCACAGCTCAGCCAGTTTTGAATTCCTGGTGCGCAACAATCAAGATAAGAATCAAAAAGTAAAGAAAGGGAAAAACCCCATTAGATCAAAGGCTGTATGCTTAGGCAGAATTACTCCTTCCAGAATCCTTCCTACTCTTCTAAAAATAACAGGAACCCCGTAACCTAGGCTGTTTCTTATAACTATTCTTCAGCTGCTTGATTTTGTTTTGGGGAAGTTTTTCCTGGTTATTTCGGATGTGTTTCCAGCTATAGCATTTTCAGTAGATTTATCTAAACCCGAGATCTTTTCTTGCCCTTGACTTTTGCTCCTGTTAAATTGCTTTGTCTCTTCTTCTGGTCTGGGATGTTACTTTCCTGTACCCGAGACCTGATCCATTATCAGCTTTCCAAGCTACCAGATAGACTTTCACCGAGTTTAAAAAAGATATTTAATGCAGAGTGTAGTAACTAGTTCAGTTTTTGTGATGATTTTGAAAATGATAAATAACATGCTTGCCAAACCCCATTTTTTTTCTGTGATACTTTTGCAGACGGTGAATTTAGTGTCAGTTTTTCAGAAAAGCTTAAGAAAGCTCATGTTCAAGTCATTCTTGATAGCATTGACACATCCTTTACAGTTACTTTTAGCACATACCCATTACGGAGAAAACAAGATGCTATTAACCCTGTTTACAGGGAGCTCTGCTGAAGAACAGAAGAGAAAATAAGAGTGGAAAGGTGAGACGCCGAGAAGGATATTAGTCAGATCACTGCAGAGATAAGATTTAGAAGTTAATAGCTTCCCAAATTAAAAACTAACATGTAAGGAACTGAGTTCTTTTGTAGGTGTGAGCTTATGCTGATGAGCAGATCTTGGCTGACGTTCTTTCAGAAATAGTAATGAAATTTAATGACATTATTTTAACATACACCATGTTAGATCCTCAATTCCCCATTTCATATTCCTAGGTGAACACTTTTATGGATTAACATCTTCTATTGTGTTGAGTGCTTTTTTTTTTCCTTTCTTTCTGGTGTGTGTGTGTATCTGAGTGGTCTGTAGAAGTGGATCTACCACCCTATCAAGATGGTAGCTCTAGAAAGATCAGAAAGGACAGGAGGGTTGGAAGTGACATGGGAGACTTCAGCTAATCCCGTGCAATGTGTGCATCAAAATATAACATAGAGACCAGGTGGATGCTTCGTGCAGCAAGTGGTTCGGGGAAAGTTACAACACGGGAGTGGGGTACGCTGAGGTCTGTGGATTTATGAGAGCCATGGAGAGGGTGAATAGGGGTCAGAGGTTCCTTTTCTTTTCAGGAGTGTGAAGTGAAGCTACTAAGAGGCAGATAGATAAAACTGTGAAGACATAAGCTATTCTTTCTCCAAGCAGGGAGCAGACCTGTAAAACTGTTTACCAGAAAGGGTGGAAGCTAAATGGTTACAGGTCTGAAAATGTTAATGAAAGATAATTCTTTTGAGATTACTAAATACACAGGAACCAGGCAAATTATGCTCTGAAAGGTCATCTGAGTTGAAAATGGCCAGAGGCTGGGAGATTTAGGGGAGTAGATTGTATTGGTGCTGTTTTCACTCTTCCATTGGGCATTTGCTTTTGGGTGGCTGCTGGAGAGAGGGTGATGGGCTGGGGAGCCCTTTGGCCTCATCCTATACGGCCACTCATCGGGTCTTGTGCAAGCCACTTCCAATTTTGCTTGGATAAAATCTTTTATCTTGTGAAGGAAAATACATGGCGCTGGGGAACTAACGTTAGCAGTTTTTTCCCCTCTTTTTTTAACTGTTTGCAGAACGACTCAATAGGTTATCTAATCCCACTTCCACTTGTTTGTGGGATAAATGCCTGCTATGTGTTGCTTTGTGCATGTAATACATTAGTTCAAAGGGGCTATAAATTGAGCTGTAGAGCTGCAACGACCATAGGAAATTCAACAGAAAGTATTTCCATTGAAACACTAAATAATGGCTTCACTCATTTTGTCAACAAATTAGGTTTGCTTAGGTTATTTTGCACCCATTTGCAATAAGGAAAACCAATTTCCTACAGTAGTAAAGCCCAACATAATAGAAATGTTAATTAACATAACGAACAGCATTTTTAGGAAAAGCTTTTTTATATTTCAGAATAGACCACCGAGGGTGGGAGGTACAAAATTTAATAGTTTAACTGTCTACATGTAGATAAGCCTCGCTTTACTACTTAGACTTGAATAAAGGCACTGTTACGTTGTTATCAATTAGTCATAGCCTAGTGACAGTCTCTATGTGAGACCTCTCTACTGTGGCTTCTTTTCCCGATGCTCATCAAATCCTTTGAATGTGCTGTCAGTGATGAGTCAAATATATTTGTTTTCCTTGATTGTACTTAGGTCTTGTTGTTAAAAAAAAAAAAGAAAAAGAAAAAGGTGAAGAGCAAGTGACACGATTAGATTAGTCTAATGCTGCTGTTGATTAATGACTTTAATCCATTTATTTAATGAGTGCTATTCTCTTTGCCCATACAACTAAAGCAAATATTTTGCTATGTTTATCTGTACTGGAGGCTGCTTGTTCTTTGGAACAGGTTTTGGTGTTTCTTGCTCCATGTGTAAGTCTAATATCGATGCAGCTATTTCCCTGTTCAGTCAGTGTGACAGGCAAACATAGTTTCTCAGCTCTGGTATCTAAATGGTTTGAAAAGACGACAATTCTCTCTATATATTTTATGCAGTTAGTGTCTGTGTTATTTCTGGTATGACTTAAATTACCTAGTACATCATTCTGTCTTTGCTGTGAGATTTTTGTGCAGGGATCCCCATCGTCGTCCAAGGCACCAGGCATCCCTTGGAGACAGAGGGGTGTTTTGGTGACGGAGCTGTAGGGCAGTGCTGCTACTGCATTTCTTCCCTTTCAGGGCTGTGTTCCCTCTTCTTCTCTTGAGCCAGTTCTGTCCTCTTCTGGCCCTGCAGCGAGATGCTTCAGGAGCTGAGTGGTAGAAGACTATTGATGTCCATTTTTTAGAGGAAAGGAAGTGGCGAGAACACCCAACTGGGAGTGGGTAGGTGGGGGTTACTGAGGCCTCCTGGTGCAACGGCAGGTAGGTTCTGGCTAGGATTTATTTGAAAACCAAACCAAAGCCTTCAGGTGAACTACACCCTCTGAGCTCTTAAGGACAAGAGGCAGCTTATTTGGGAAATTTTGAGTATGCTGTTCCTCTGCCCTCAAAGTTTTTAGCCCCTGCTGCAGGGATGGCTTACCTGCTTGTGAAGCAGAAAGCTTGCCATGGCAATGAGAGGCACAGGCTTTTTTCCTGTACCGTAGTCTGCAATTTGTCACAGTTCAGTAGCTGCCGTGTTAGAATAAGTTGTCCTCTTAGCAGGGATGGCTGGGCAACCAGTGCATGAGCAAAGGCAGCTCTCTCCAGGTAGGTTTTAACTCCTTGTGAGGCAGAGCCCTCGTGTAACACCACAAAATTACCCTGTTAGAGAAATGATGTGAGCATGGGAAGGGCAGAGCAGGAGGGTTTGTAGGACAGATGATATTAGTTACTGGTAGTAGGGTGTGGAGATATGAAAAAGGGGAAAATTCCTTGTGTTGCTTGTTCTTGGGCAACTTGAGCTGCTGCTTAATCACAGGGGTTACCTGTCTAGGAACAGCTTAATCTGTAGGTTGTGTGTGAAAATATGACCAAGACATGAAATTTTTATAGAAAGGTGATGCTGTTGCACATGTACATTATGCACCAGTTTATCACAAGTTTAGAAAAATTCCTGGGGAAATGAGACTGTAAGCAGAAGCGCAGGAGCTTTTGGTGAGCGGTATTTTGGGAAAAAAGTAATTATTCTTTGATGTGTTTAATGGATGATTTCAGAGCAATCAGAGTCACCTATTTTGGCAGTGTGAGAGGCTTACGTTTTTTCTGTGGCTTTGCACAAAATAATTATAGTAGTTACAATTTTAGGAAGAATCCGGAATGCATTATAAACACCTTATTTTAGGGGAACTGCATTCTAGGAGTATCTGGTAAATATGAGCCCAAGCTCCACCACAAACTGCTTTTGACTTCAAGTTTTCAGAAAAATGTTTTCATACCTATGAGGTTTTTAAGTGCTTTTCAGTATTCAAAGTAACTCATAATTTTGAGGGCTATATGAAGAATTCTTGAATCCCGTTCTTGAGACTATGCTATTACTTTCACATTCCTAATATCACAAATAAGGTGGATTTTTAGCACATCCTGGTATACATTTGTTTTTAAACCTGAGATTTTGCTGCGAGGGCAAATATCCTGCAAGGTGCTTCTGCAGAAGGCAGGTGGAAGGCAACCAGCCTTCCCAACATGTTCTCAGATAGGAAGGGAGCCACGACCTTAACAACACTGGGGGTACGTGGTGTTCAGGGTCAGCGGCCACAGCGGGACTTCTTCAGCCTGTTGACGTCAAACAGTCTGCAGACACCGTGTCTTGCAGCAGAACCCAGGTTCCACTGCATTGTCTAAATGTCCTCTGCAGCTCATTAGCTTGGCTTGAAGAAAATGTAGATCGGGCTTTCACTCTGAAAGAATGCCCCATTTGACTTCTCGTTGCCCCAAAAAGTAAGCATACTACTGATATTGCAGGGAAACAGGCAGGGCTTGAGTGGTGGTTGCATTCATTAGAGTTGAAAAGTAACACAGTATTGTCATGTTCTCTTGTTACTTTTGAAGATTTCCTTATTTAAACATTTTAAGCCCAATTCTAAATGTGATGTCTACTTAAAACATCTATCTCACCTCCCAAAACATGGCACATTTGAGACAGAATTTTAATTGAATAGATTAAGCTGGTTTAGAAACACGTACAGTTGTGCGTGTGCCCCACAGTAACAATTCCTGATGCTTGCCATACTCTAGACTCGTTCTTCTGCAGGGCCACCATTAATCCTAAGTCAGAGGAACATCTTGTTCTGAATATCTGAAAACACAGACAAGGCAGGTGTTGTGAGCAGAAACAGGGAAAGGGAAGAGGTATTTTTCCCAGGGAAGCACTTTGAGCTTTGTTCCATATCTCCCAAATTGGAGACCAATTTAAAAGCCGCAGTAACCTTGCAATTCTCAGTTCCCCATAAACACGTTGAGAAAAGCCGGTGCTTGCCTCGTTCAGCTGTGAAGGCTCCGCTGGGTTAAGGGGCTCTGCATGGAGAAGGGAAGGGTCCTCACTTAGTGGCTCGGCTGAGTGGATTTAGCAAGCTGGAGCAGGCTGAACGAGCATCCTGGGAGATATGGCTCTTCCTGCCTTGAGGAAAGGGAATAGAAAAAAAATACGGTGATTTTTTCTTAATTTTTTTTGTAGATGCTATATTTTATTTGTGTCCTGGTTCACTTTTTAGGTATGTATTTGAAATCTGTAATAAACTTCCTGAGAATAACAGAGTGGCACCTAAAAACTAGACATCAGGGGTTTTTGTTGTTTCTTTTTTTACACAAGGAAATGTGGGTGGTTTTTTTTCTCTTTCCAATTTGTGGCTAGTCTGCCGAGATCACCCAGTCCAACAGGTTGTTATTCTCAGCCTCTTCTCCGATTAATCTTGCAGTGACGAATTTAAATTTAAAACTCAGTTCTAGAATAAATCCACCAAAAATACTTATCAATATGCTACTATTATTATCAGTATGTCACTAGCCATCATGTCTACCATGTTCAGAAAACAGCCAAGCAACACAAATTCAAAACTACTTTGAATTTACCCTGGTGGGGCCCCGTCTCAGACGTGGCAGTCTGTGAAAGTTGGGATTTTTGGGACTACTCTTGAGGCTGCAACCCCTTCACGTAACATTCAGCGCTTTGGCTAATAACTGTTTATACATTTTCCCGGTCTAGACAGAATTGAACTTCATTCTCTAGGATCTTTTAACTTCCAGTTTCTGTGAATTGGGTTACTTACTAACGAATTTTATTGGAATATCTTGCAAGTGAAATGGTGCTACCACCACAGGTCACCCTCCACCTTCCCCTGTCGTACCAACTGATTGGTACTGACGAGATTACTCTGGTGTTTAATAGAGCTGACCAAGATGGTTTTCTCGCTAGCAATTTTGCTTCCTTTCCTTCTAGTGGGCTATAAGCTATTTTCTGTGATTGCCTCCATTTTTTACTTTTATAGAAATTGATGTTTAAACTCGTATATAGCTACTACAACATGTTCTTGCTCTGGTCTGACTTTTCCTGTGTTTCTCATTGCGCAGTGAATCCTGTTTCTGTGAACTTCTGATGAGGGATTCCTAGACCCAAATGATCTTTTCTCCAGATCAGTATTGTCTGCTTACCCAGGTCTTACTCTTTATCCCCTCTGACAGCTTGTTTTCTTTTAACAGTTGGTTCATATACATCCTTAGACATACAGGTGCTTGGTGTATGAAGCAGTATTTCTGAAGTGTCGAAAATTGTGTAAGTTTTATGTGATACGAATACCTGTGTTAAGCATTTCTCTCTTGAAACACCCAGAACATTAGCTCACATCAGGTTTTTCCATATTTCTGATGTAATAAAGGCCTAAAGGTAGAACAAAGGTCAGGAAATAAAGATTTCTGAATTGACAGAAAAGCCATTTCAGATGGAGTTCAGGAATACGGGTGGCTGTGTCTCTGGGCATGTCTTGGGTGCTTTGAGTGTTCCCCGTTGATGCTTCTTGTCAAACACCCCATGTTCTACAGCTGCTGCTGTGCTCCTCGAGTGGAGTGTTGGTCCAGTTAGTGTGTTATTTTGTCACTATGGACCCTGTTGCTACCAGCTAGTTGCAGGTAATGACATTTTTTAATGCTGTCTTGTCTGTGCTCCTCATTTTTTGTCCCCCCAGCTCATATGTATTTGTTTCTTTTGGTTTGGTTTTTTTTTGTGTTGGTGTTTGTCTCAATTCAGCTGCTCTATTAGATCTGAGAAGCAGATGTTATTGTGGAAGTGCTGAATTGTTTTTAAAAAATTGCCCTACATTGCTGTGGAACTGTGATTAAAAGAAATAACTTTGATTTTCTCTGTTGATGTTCTAAGCACGGCAATGGTAGAATCACCGCTAGTTTTGTCTATGCCTATTAACCAAATGAAAGGAGGGATTCGATGGAGTGATTAGTTTTCAATTTAGGCTTTTAAAACTATTGTCTGATGCTTTTTGCAGCCTAGTTACTGAGGGGAATATCCAGGATTTAGCTATTTTTAATTCTATGTTGATTGGGGCACTCTTTCCAAACACTGAATCCAGATAAAAGCAGGATACTCAAGGAGAATTTAAAGGAAAAGATACTGTGTCCTTAGATGGCTTTTGTAATTCACAAAGCACAACATCTAATGACTAAATTTGTTGTTAAAGCTCAGATAGCAGCAGAATCTCAGAAAGCAGTATAAACAGTGTGATCCTAAGAGGATTAGAAGAAAACCGTGAGTGCACAAGTTCACATGAGGAAGAGAAGCGATTCAAAGCTCACGTAGAAAACATTGTTTTAGCCGTAGCATGAACCCAGTGTCATTCCTTGGATAATGGGTGGGTAAGAGAAAATAGCATAAATGACGGCGTTTCTAGAAGGAAATGGTTAAAGATTTTTGTGAATGGCTTCTAGAGAAATCCATATTTTGAACTGATTATGTTTGGAAACAGGTAAGGAATAATATTAGTGTACATCTGTGCTATGTGTTTGTATTTGGATTTGTTACTGCACAGTGTCACGGTTGTTTTTATCTGTGGCTTCATCTTTGTACCGCATTATTATTACTCGCTTCGTAACAGCAGCCCAATCTGCACTAGCTGCATGGGTTGATATTTGCTTTTTTGGTAGCTGGTTTGGTGTGTTGGTTTTGGCCCTGCAGATGGGAACTGCTTCAAGCTGCACCAAGGGACATTTAGACTTGGCATTAGGAACCATTTTTTCAATGAAAGGATGGTCAGGCATTGGAACAGGCTGCCCAGGGAGGTGCTTGAATCACCATCCCACGATGTGTTTAAGAGCCGTATGGTTGTGGTGCTTGGGGACATGGCTTAGTGGTGGACTTGACAGAGCATGGTAAATGGTTGGATTTGATGATCTTAAAGGTCTTTTCCAACCAAAATGATTCTATAACTCTCTCATGCAACCTGGACCCTTTTGCCACCTCTCTGTGCAGGCAGGTCTCAAGAGTTTGTGCCTTCAGGCATTGCTGTTGCTGTGCGCACCACAGCAGGATCCTCTTCCCAAGGTTGTATTGAGTGTTTGCTCCCCATGATACTGTGCCCACAGGTCTGTCATTGTTGAGCAGAAAAGCCTGGTGTGGCCAAAGCTGGTGAGCTCTGTCTGGTAGCAGGTCATTATACACCCAGCAAAATCTTATTTAACTTGAGGGAAGCAATATTCAGTCGATGCTGAAGTCATCAGTCAGTGGTCAACCCTTCAGCCCCCCTTGGAGATGCAGGATGCAAGCTCATAAGCTCCTGTGCATTCTCCAGGTGCTTTATCAACTTCAAGGGCATCTGGTGGATCATTTTTAAGTGTCACATAGTGTACCTACTTACTATACCTGGTCACCTGTTTAAATCACCGTAACAGGTCAGTATATAAAGGTGAGAGTCTAAAAATCAATAAATTGTAGCAGTCACCTGCATTGTTTCAAGGTACATGCCAAAATGACAAAGTCTAATAGGATAAATTCGGAGAGAAAAAAGCTGCTGATGAGGCATTTGTCCTCAGTACTTGATTCTGAAGAAGGACATCAGAGTATTCTAAATGTTTACGTGTCATTTCAAGCGCCCTTATTTAAAACTGGAGCCTACGACCAATTAACATGAGTGAGGAATGAAGCAGAGTCAGTGAACCCTTTCTTTTCTCATTCTCTGCTCTCTTGAGTCTTTGCTTCCAGCTTTTTTCCGCGTCACTGCCTTGCTCAGATATAAAGCGAAGGACAAGAAGCTGCTTCCATGGATCAAATGGAAAGGTTTCCCTCTCTGGCTTGGATGATAAGTGCTGCACTCAAAAGATTGCACAAGGGCAAAGAGGTGTTGGAAGGAGACAGTTCGGGCAGTGTATACTGAAGAAAGCCTTTTTTTCATGAGAAGAAAATGGTTTATGTTTGTGCAATCATCCTTTTATTTATGTTTGCCGTGTTCCTTCCCAAATGAAATAACCCAGACCAAACATCACGCTTGGAATGGGGCAGGAGAGCCCTCCTTCTCTGAGCGCAGCTTTTATGATGATTTAGACTGTTCTCAAAGGAGTATTGTTGGGTTGGTGTTTTGTTTGGTTTTTAAGGGAAACTCTTGTTATAAGCAATGCTTTTTATAGGGTCTGTTGAGCGAGGTGATGAAGTTTTCTCTTCTCTGCCGGTCTGCAGCTCTGGCTGTGGAAGAAGCACTTTCTGAATAGCTCTGCAGAAGAGACCGTGCCACTCAAGTGGTTTTTTCTCCTCTGCCTATTTACAGAATTTTTTCAGTACCAGTACAACTAAGCAAGGAAACAGGAGCATGTTTGCAAATTCTTTCAATTCCCAGCATTCCTGCATTCTTCAGCATCCTCTGCAGCGCCTCTTACACTGGGAGGATTCCATTTCTGCCTGCCTTGGTGCTGTGGAGGCATCTTCTCAGAGTCTTCTCAGAGTAAAGCAAGCCTGACTGCTGCCGCTCTGGGGTTTTTTTTTTGTCTGCACCCCGAAACGACTGAATAATAAAACCATTTCCTACTGGTTGAGCTTGAAAATTGCACAGGAGAACTTGATGTTGATCACGAGCCCTGAAAAATGTAGCTGTTCTTTACTAACAGTAACAGTTTTTGAACACAGTTTACGGGTGCTTTGTAAATAGTTTAACCTAAAAATAGTCTGATAATACTTTATTAGTCACCCATATCCATCTGTCCCCTTTCCTGCTCTTTGAGTGATTAGATTATTTTGTGAAGAAAAGTAGTCTGGCAGGTATATGGATGGAGAGCAACCACTCAGAAATATTAGTGTCAATAAAAATCGTTTGCCATTACTGAATAAAAATGGATTTTAGAGTGGACAGAGTTGATACGCTTGGATATCAAAATGTGTTTGCTTATACTTAACTATTGTTAGATGCATAAAATTATTACTGATATCTACAGAAAACGACTAAAATGTAGGAGACAATGGAATTTTGTATGTTTTTATTTGTTTTTTTGAAAATGGGGAAAATTTCTCTTGAATATTGCAGTAGAAACATTTCTATTATGTATGTGTTGTCAAATATCAGCAGCAACCAGTACGGGCTAGGGTTTTTTAATTACTACTGGAGTTGGTAACTGTCTGGGTGTATAGGCACACCTGCGTACATAAATGGAGTTGTTTAGTACAATATATGTGTTAGGAAAACAGATTTGGGGTTTTTTGTTTGGCTGGTTTTTGTATGTTTGGGGGTTTTAGTTGTTTGGGGGATTTTTTTCCCTTTATTGCTTCACAGTGGATGTAACCATTTTGGAAACCAAACCGCTGGAATGTTGGGTTTTGTCTGGGGCTTTTCAGAATGTTTAGAAGTTTGGTAGCTGAGGTTTATTTCCAGAAGAAATTTGGCATGGACAGAAGATACTGTAAGCTGCCTACTTTGCTGCGTTAACTTCCCAAAACTCTTTCTGGAGAGCTAAGGCAAAATCCAGACATTGGCATTTTTATACATGGGTTATTTTGTTTGTGTGCGCTCCTGCTAAGCGGGTGCGATGATCTGGAGGTCTGATGGTAGAAGTATTTATTCAACAGGCTCATTTGTTCAAAGGCCTGTGTTTTGGGCTCCCCTCAGGAGCAGATCGTGTGATGTGGGTAGCGACAGGATATATGCAAAACCCCAGCTCTGTGCTCTCTCCTGGGCCACAGCTCTGGGCTCTGGACAAATTCAGGGGTGATCGTGCAGCTGCTTGAGCAGGGTAGGCTGCAAAAGCCGTGAAGGCCCCGACTTGATAACTTTTTATTGTGTTTACACCATCATTTTCAAAATAATAATGTTTCCTGTTTTGTCTCCTTATTTCTTCTCAGCATCACCCTTCTGTGGCAAGAGGCACCTGAAAGGAAAACTTCCGCATATCAATGCACTGCCAATGGTAAGTACCTTCTGAACTGACTAAAGGTGGTGTTGGTTCCTTCCTGTAGACAGACCAGACCATAAAGCAGTCTTGTATCGCAAATGGTGTTTTTAGAAACTACTTTTTAACATACAAGTGGATGATTTTAATTTTGCAAGAAACATCTAAACCGTATCTGATAAATATATTAATATTGTATCTGGCTTTTCTCCTGTGGAGAGTAGGGCAGCATGTAGATTTTGAAGTGAGAAGCGTGACTTGACAGTAACGCAGCTCATCCTGTTGGTAGCTGGTTTTGCTTCCTCTTTTGGCCAAGAGGTGGTCAGGGCAAGCTGTAGCTGAGCCGAGTGCTCTATTGCTGCCCCCACTTGGGTGCTCTCTGAAGGTGGTTTCACTACTAACTGCTCTTCCTATAAGAAAACTACACAGTGCCTGGGGTATTCTGCTTCAGCACGCTTGGCAGCATAAGACTAGTGAAGCTAAAATCTGAGTACCTATAGAAAGGGGCTTGATCGATGTGATCTTATTCTGTCTCTTGAATATGACTCGGTGTTGTAGACTGTTGGAAGTTTGTTTTTTCAGACTGTCTTTGTGGGTTACTTACCTTTCCTGATTGCTTTCCATCTGCAAAAACCGAGGTGAGGTCTGAAGACAAAGAGTGGAACTACTGCTTTGGCTTAGGTCAAATAATCTTTTTTCAGCAGTTGGGTAACTTGTGTTGTCCCAGTTGAGGTGTGCAAGAATGTTAGTTGAAGCATTAGCCTTAAATTAATGCACAAAGTATCAGCCTGAGTGTTGTATTTCAAGCATCTATAGATCACTGTGCTTGGTACAGAAGTTAAAGGGATAGTATTTTTAACCACTAGCTTTGAAGTCTCAGTTTGGGATCTGAGAGCTGAACTGGGTTCCTTTGGTTTGCATGGGGGGCATGGATCTAAGAAATATGTAAATAAATTAGAGCTTCACTTGTACCTTTGTAGCTCTGCTATCTTTGAGCAAAATGACGCTCCAGGAGCATTTGCTTGGGTGTAACTGCTTTACTTGGAAACGTAGAAAGTGATTCGGTTGACTCCTGAAGACATCATGGGGTGAAGTGAAATGTAATGCAGCATATGTCTTGTGCTACGTAAAGCAAATACAACTCTGGAATCAGAAGATCTGTACCAAGCGTGTAGATGTCATTTAATAGCCTGCTGTTTAGGCTCAGAGTTGATACGTGTGAAGTTTATATTGATTTGGAATTAATTTCATCTGGTGGGAATGGATTTTTTGAGTGAAAGGCATCGTTTTTACCTGGTCACTTAGCTTGGTATTTTAACTTTCCAAAACTGAAACAGCAGTGCTTTCAGCCTTTTCTATTATTGCTAAATTTTCATTGTTGTTGTTGACCTTTTTCCAACAAAAAGCTACACCGATTTCTTTTTATTTTGTATTAGCTGAGTGTGGTTTTAGTTATGATTTAAAATACAGGCCTGTGTTACTGCTTATCTTAAAAATATGACTCATTCCGTATTAACCTAGTCCTTATACTTCATAAAATTTTAAAATACTGAGAGACTGTACTTGAAATGTTACTGCATTTTGTCCTAATTTTCCCCCACAAATTATATTAGAAATTCAGAATTGCACAGTCTCAAGGGCATGCTCGTTGTTACAGTGATCATAAAACATACTCAGCTGTTACTTGGAGTGAAGTGAAACACTCTGCACTCTTTTCTTTAAGGGCTGCTTTTGTGCTAGAAGTTGTAATATTTTACTATTCTAGAGGTTTCTAAACAATTACTCATCTCTTAATTAACTTTGAAGCAGTTTGAATGCAGATTTAAGATACAAGGTAGACACATTCTTCATCATCCCCAAAGTAATCATAACTTAATCTGGTTTATAGTAAAAAAATACTTTTGTAGGGTTTTATTATGTTGTTTTTCTCTCTGGTGTTTGTAGATAAAGTATGAGCCAAGGGTTGACCTGAAAAAAGGAATTCATATTCTTCTCCCATGCAGGACTTGGTTTAACTTGGCTACTCATGTTCAATATATATATTTGATTCAGAAATTCATTTCTGATTCCCTGGAGAAATGATGCTAACACTTCTGATAATTTTTTTAACCGCGATTGTCAGTTCCATTTCTTAGCACTGTAAGGAAACAAACAAGTAAAACACAGAAGTTACACATCCTCTTTTTTTGTTTGTTTTCTATTTATAAGCTAATTAAAAGATGCCTGGTTTTGCATCATCTGTGATATGATAACTGGTAACTATATAAAGTGTCAGTTACTTCTTAAAAATGTACTGTAATTGTTGCAATTTAAAAAAAATTATAAATGATACTGTGATATAGCCTGCTAAAGCAGAGTATAGCTGTGTTCAGCTGGTGTAAGTTCTCCTGCCCATTCTTCCAGTCGGCTGGGATGTTCTGCAGAGTCTTAAAGGAAAGATGCAAAGGCTTAACAGAAAATGCCTGTTAAGTGAAGGAGAATTATTGTATAACGCTATTTTTTCTAGGATTTTGAAGGTTCATTTAGAGGGTCATAACTGAATACTTAATTCACAGTCACAAGGATTAATGAATGTGTTGGAAGTAAAACTTGAAAGTCCCGGACCTTTGGCTGAAGCAAAAGATCATGTCAGGTTTTCCTCAAAGGCTTTAGCAAATTAATTTTTTCGTTATGTGATGGAACAGGTAACTTACCAAGGAGAGTTTTTTCTATTGTACCTTGCAAGGCTTCTCTTGCAAAATTTAGAAGCAAAGCAGTTTGCCTTTGTGTCTTCTACAAGTCATTGAAACAGGCCTGCATGTGTGTGCCTAGATATGGGAAAGAGTGTGCAAAAACCAGGAGCTTACAGAGAGCTGGGAATTATCTTTTAGTGACTATCACACAGCAGCTTGCTGTGATGGATTTAATTTTCCAAGATGTAACCGAAAAGGGCTATAGAAGAATGGGGCAAGAAAGGCAATGTGGTGGCCCTCTGAGAGGCATCCTGAAAAACTGCTGTTCTTGGCTTCATCTCTTACTGCATGGTTAGTGTGACCAAGATCAACACTGATCAGCTAAAAAGGTCTCCTGCAGAAGAGAATAGAGGATGTCATTTATTACAAGCTCACACAGGAAAAGTCTGAGGATAGGCAGTGAGCACCAGTAACTTAGTCCCCGGGAAAGCGAGATTGTCAGCAGCAAAGTCGTGTCCTCATAGTCTCTTGAGGGAAATACAAAGTAGGTGTTTTAAATCTGTTCTTGTCAATGCTGTCTACTTTTAGGTGAATATATCATGCTGTGTTTTGAAGGTGTAGCACACAAATTGTGTTACATCAACTCTTCTAACATGTAAGAGATCTTTTGTAGAAGAAAAACTCTGCAGGCACTAAGTCTCTTGGGCCAAGAAATTCCATGGGTGCAACATTTCAGCATGATTATCTACCCAGCGGATTTAGCCCAGAAGGTGTAGGAATGGTTGCAGGAGCTGGGAAGGATGAGTAAGTCATTCAGTGAAAGGATTGAAAGATGTCTGCAAAAACTTCCCCAAGACTGCAGCAAGACTTTTCCTTTGTGCACCTTTGTGGTGCCTTCTCTAGTGTCATCCTGTGACCTTAACACTCCTTAAAAGACAGCAGAAGGAATAAATGAATATAATTGTTAGCCTGTGGGTCCACAGCAGTTAAACCCATCTAAATGTTCATCTACCTGACAGGTTTATCTTCTGCCTGTCCATTATGTTAAAATGCAGAAGAGGACAAGCAAGGGAGAGGGCAGGAGTTTGCACCCAGAGCTGAGGGAGTTGGGTTTGATGTGGAAGCCCTGTCTCTGCTGGCACTCACCAAGGACAGCAGGAGATCCATGCTCCTGGCTCCAGGGTTTGAACTGGAATTGCAAAATTGGCTTTGTTTCAGCAGGAGATGATTGTCATCTCACAGCTATAGGTATATACGAAGGAATATCTGCAGGTGGGCAGACTTTGAAAGATGGTAAAGCTGCAGGTTGGATTTCATTACACTGGGAACAGGGACTTCTGCTTTCAAGAGTTTATGAAACTTGACAGTACTTAAGGTGTTGGCCACAAGAGACATGAGTAGTTGCTTCGAAATAAATAACCTGCAACACTAAAGCCCTTATTCTTCAAACAAATCCCCATGTACGTACATGTAATTTCAAGTGTAGGAATAGTTCTTCTGAGATATAAATAAGGAGTACTGGCGTGCATAAAGCTAACCAAGCTTGAAAGCATTTTCAACAGTAGGGCTTGGAAGTCCTCATGAAATTTATTGTTGATGCTGTTGGTTTTAAAGTTCGTGGAGTGTAGCTTTAAAAGGAAAAAAAATATTTCTAGGAGTTTCTGAAATAGCCTAAACATGAAATTTTGGACTGTTCTGCTTCTTCTAAATTCAGTGGATGGTACTGTCCATGGAGGAAGGTGAAGTATTATGTATTTTGTCTGATAATGGGTTGTAGCTGAACAATTAGATTTCAGACTGTTCATCCGTAAGTTTTATTTATCAGATCGGCGTGAATTAGCTGATGTAGTGGTATATGTGTTGAAGAGTGCTAAAAATATGATACAGAAGAAAAACCATGTGGTGTGGTAGGATGCATACTGTGATAAACATTAAAAGTCTTACGTAGTGTTGCATTCTGATCCAATTTTTGGAAAAGTATTTTAATTTGCTTTTTTTTTTTAAAATGGAAAGCAAATTAAACACGCTAGTCAGATCCTGTCAAGTGAGAAAACACCCCTTGCCTCCTTTATCTACCTTTAGTTAAAGTTCACTACTGAGTGTATCAACTGAAAGGGAAACGACTGTCCTTAGAAATTCTCTATTTCCAAGCGGCGTTTGTCAGAGATCTTTCTCTGCTGATTCTTTAAACATTTTACAGTCAAGAAATAAGCTTTGACTAAGAATTCTCGGCAGAATCATAAATACGTAATTATCTAAGCATCTGGGATATTTAGCCCCTGGCAGGTGCCCAGTGCAGCGCAATCGCAGGAGCAAAGGGAACTGGGCCAGTATCTCAAACTGGGGGAATATCCTCTGGAAGAGGCCGGGGGCCTTTGCTGTTCCTTGCCTGTTGCCATTCCTAGGTTTTAAATCTTCAATGTACCTGAAAAGAGGCTGTTTGTGCTGCAATGGGTTCTCTTACCTTACAGCTTTTCTACTCTGTTTTTTTCTTTGTTGTCTTCCTCCACCTTCACCTCCCTTGCCTTGGTTTGTTGGGTTTTTTTTACTATCTTTACTGCTTTATACTGGTTTTGATTCAATAGTTAATAGCAGCAGTAGTAGTGCAGCTAGCATTAGATTAGATCTTGATCAGCATATCATCTGCTTTAGAGGAGAGGGAGATTTTACATTTCTGCTGGAGGTTCACTGCCATATGCCCGTGGTGGAGTCACGTAACCTGAAATGACCCTTTTCCTGCTCTATTATGTGAAAGAATTACAAATACGCTGTTAAATGTTCTTGACAGTGACTAACTTTGTTGCAGATTAAAAAAATTAACCTGGATATTAGATGTTTGTGGAGGAGGATGTTGTAGAGAGAACCCAAGGACAAGCATTTTTGTGTCCAAGCATGTGCGTGTTACCATCTGGAGAAGTGCAGGGCTTATTTCACAGAATCACTTGTATCATCAGGTCTTAATCCTGGTTTTCTTCTCGTCAAGAAAGCTGATATTAGTTCAGGTCAACAGAAGTAGCAGCTGCCCTTAGTTTCAGTGGTGTTAATGCTGAGAGATCGCTGCAGAAGAACAGGAAGCCTGTAGGGTGGGGGGAGTGATACTGAATACATCAACTTTTATTTATTCAGGAGAAATTGAGACCTGCTGGCCACCAAAGACCAGGAACCCTGCGTCTGCATGGCCATCAACAAGGGTGCCCCAAATCTAGAAGCCTGTACTTAAGTTCCGAGTCTCTAGTTCACCATATGAATAGAAATAAAGACCATGGTCACTGGGTTAGTGCACCCATGTTTGTAAACAAAGGTCATGTGTCGCGATCCTACAAGTACAAAAACAGTATTTGGGACAAGGGGTCTGAATCCTTCTGGGGTTGATGCTGAGCATATGTATGTAGATTCGACATCTGTGAATTAATATTTGCACAAATGGAGCGTATTGGTGTTAAATGTAAGCCATAGTTGTAATACTTGTCCTCAATAGTTATATTAATGAAATCTTCCCCTTTCATTAATTTCTTTTGGCTGCAGTTGGGCCATGTTTGATTATGGTCTATGTGTATTTTAAAAATGTTTCATCATGTGCTCAGATGTTTGACATCTGTTTAAAAATAAATAAATAAACCCAGTAACAGATTAAGTTCAAGTCCATCATAGCAATATGAAATGGAGAGGATTTTATTAAAGTAATAAACTAGCAAATGAGCTTTTACAGAATCAGCCATTACACTGTTTTTGTAAGCTTGCTTTCTCTCTTAGCATAGTCAACACTTTCTGTGAAAACAGCTAGTGAAGAGTATACAGTAAGTCAAATAACGTGCATGGATGATGGACTATGAAGAAGTGATTTAAAATGTGTGCCTATTAATGCGAATCTCGGATAAAGTCAGCGGCATTTAAAATGAATAGAGGGCAGATCAACCGTCAGAGCAGACTCTTTTTTCATGAATAAAAGAAACAAATTTAAAACTATCAGGTACATAACACACAAATTAAGGGGAAAAATAGATGGTCAAAGGTTAAAGAGGGAATGAAAACACAAGTTTTATGGTAACAAGACCAAATGAGGCATTAGTTAATTTTCCTTTTTTTGGTGCAGTTCAGCAGAAGTTCAAGTAATTCAACTGAGTGATTGAACTGGAACAGCAAGAAGTGCCAGAAAAACTGATTACTAATAACAAACAGAACAAATAATCAAATGAACTTAAGACTTGATGTCAGCATTTCACATTAAAATGCATTTGAAAAGGCTAGAATTCCATCCTAGTTGCATGGAACCTGGTTTACATAGAGAACAAACTCGTAACAGCTAGTGTTGTTGCAACAGTTGATAAATTATTCTGCTAATGAGCCATCAGAATGGATTTAACCAAGAAGTGGCTGAGGTGCAGAAGATATTTTCTGGAGACTGACCATCTGGGAAATAGAAAGTAACCTGAGGAGCAGGTAAAGATATTTGAACCCAAGGAAACACTGTGAGGAGGTGACTTAATTACATAAATTGCAAATGGAAACAGCATTAGAGATGCTGGGGTTTTGCTCTAGGTAGAAGATACAATGCAAGTTGTTATTTCCTACCATTGGCACACCTGAGGTAGTTGTGCTGCTCTCTAGGCAAGATCATTACTGCCTTTTCTCCTGCAGACTTCATGCTTTTTACAATAAGCAAGTAACCAGTAAGTTTATGAGTCTGTGAATGCAGCTTAGGGCAGATTGTTGGCATACCTTTCCACTAGCCTAATTCCTCGTTCCTTTATATTTAACTTTTAAAAACAAAATCCTTTTGTGCTGAATCATTCAATTTTCATTATTTTTTGCATATTTCCTATGCTGTTGCAGTTTACTAGATTCCTAGTTGAAGGTCCACCCCAGTCATTGGGCAGGCTCTTGCATGTCCTAGTTTTTTGGCTCAAGCTGGAAGCTGCGGTGAATAGGCTGTTGTGGAGCAAAAGTGCTTTCATTGACCCGTCCACTTCTGTTTCACCATTCTCTTTGACAAAACTGCCTGAAGTTTCTCAGCAGATCAACATCCTTGTAGCCTACAGGAACAAGCAGTGCCTCTTGTTTTGTCTTTTATTCACACATGCTGTGATTGTCTCTATGGTGGCCCACGTATTTTGACTGAATTTCCTTTTTCTCCTAACACACACTAAATAAACTACTGATTTTTGTCTTGCAATGTGACTGTGTCATGGGAGTTGCAGGGATTACCCTGTTGAGGTTGACAGTACCCTTCGGAATGATGCTTTTAATGATTTCTCATTTTTACAGGACTGCTTTTCAGTCATCCACAGTCGGATGTGGATTGTAGCACACTTGGAAGAAGAATGAATGTTATATGGCATAACATAGCTGCGATCCTCTGACATATCTTAGTCCTGACATCCCAGTGTCTATAGGTCACAGGAGCTCAGCATCAGGACAGAACTGAGGAAGGGTTGCTACTCTGTAGTGTGTGTGTATGTGTGTGTATATTTATAATCACAATAGGCATGATTTAGGCATATGGACATCATGGACACCTCTAGTGGGATCTGTGTTGTCCTTCTTTCATGAAGTTATTATTTTTTTATTTTAGACAAAAAAAGTGCACTAGAGCTGATCTGTCTGGACTATGGTATGATGCTTGTTCCAGCAATACATTGGAAATTATTCGTTAAAATACTGATGAGATGTTGTAGAAGAATTGTCAGGTGAATAAAGAGCATATTAAAAGGAGGTCACATCGTTTTGTACTCACAGGGATGTGCTGTGCCTAAAGGAAGTTGATTGTCTTAAGAATTGGTCTTGAACTGACTTGAATGTATTCACTAATGAACTTGGCACTGAAAGTAGGAGTGTGCAATAAAATTGGCCAGTGACATAAAGCTGTGAGATGCTCTCAGTACAGACAAGGAACAGAGTATCCTACAGAAAGAACTTGGATGACCTTTAGCATTTGAGTGAAAAAAAAGTAGACTGAAAGCACAAGATGCATGGCTGTAGACCACTTTCAAGAGAGACGAGTGTAAAGTGGAGTGGGTACAGAAAAGGTCTATGGAAATGGCCAAGAGCTGAGTATGTCTTGCAAGAGGACCTTGCAAGGTTGATTGGTTTATACCAGTAGAGTGAAGTCTGAGAGGGGATAAAATTGCTTTCTCTAAGTACATGAGGGATTTCTAAAGATTTGAGTGAGTATAACTATTTTCTGTGTTAGTTTGAAGACAGCACTGGGACAAGAGAGTGTATTTTGGCAAGAAGTATGTTCAGACTGGAAATTAGAAAACAGGTCTCATCCACCAGGGGAGTAAGATTTTGGGATAATCTTTCCATAACATGATGAGAGGCAGAATAGCCTCACTAGGTTTGAAATGGAGGCTTGTTAATCCAGACTGGGCTCAGGGGGCGAAGCTCTTGGTTGTGGTCTTCCTAACAAACACAGTTTGTTTGTGAAACAGCAGATTTTCATCTTTGAAAGAAAAGAAAGCTTAATTTTGTGTAACCTGGAGAGAACATCATCCGTCTTTCAGCTGTGTTCTGGTTTGCCAGATTAGCAAATTTGACACATGTAAAAGTAAATCATTTCACTCTGTTAGGAACGTGGGACAGGAACTGTCGCATGGGAGAAAACAATATAAAGAATACGAATGTTTTAGTTCAGAAACACGCAGCAGGTCTTAGACTCATTCTTTGTCTGACTTGGAAAAGAGTTTAATCTGTTATGTAAATGTCTTTAAATTTATGCTTTGAAAAGGAGTGTTACATACATAACTTCTAAAGCCTTCCAAAGAAAACTCGTGGCATCTATACATAGGAAACCTGTAGAAAAAAATACTGAGTTTTGGAGTTCCTAAGCTTCTGTTGTTATCCCAAGATCTGGGACTTTTTGCACAGCGCATGAGTGGAGAAACATCAGCGAAGGCAAAGCTTGAGCAGAGTGTTACTAGAAGTGCCAAGTTACAGCTGTGGTAGGTGACATCTACTTGAAAAGATCTCAGCTATGCAAGACTCGTAAGTCAGGAACCCTAGCGCCTGCTTTTGAAGAAAAAGTGTTGCAGCTCAAGCAAAGTTAATTGTTCCACATATTTTTGTGACTTATGACTCATCCAGTGGAAAATCTGCAGTGGTTTGTAGGCACAGTGCTCCAGCTAGGGGAGGGAGTGCAGAGATCCCAGGAAGAGATTGGAGTCGGAGAAAAACACACTTGCTTCCTTGTTCTTGCCCTGGCAGCATGTCATTTGTGCTTTGAACAGTGCTACCTCCCTGGGAATCTTACAGTGGAAAATGAATGCCTGTCAGAGTAGTTATATATATTAAAAAGTATTACATCAATCTAGCCCTGCCTCACATGTCCCTTCTGGCTACACGCACCGACAGTTGCCTGGAGGTCAATTAGAAGGGCCTGTTTGGGAACAGAAGCGGGTCAAATGAGACTGCCCAGCGAGAGGTGTTCCTAGCCATTGCTTGGATGGTTTATGGGAGCTGAGCATCACTTGGGACCATTTGGAAGATAACGCTGTGGCTCGTTGGCACCAGCAACTTGCTGCAGACTGTGTCAGGGTTGAGCAACGATCAAATGCTGTTACCACGTGTGGGGCTTTAGTCTGTTTAAGAGCAATTTTGTGGCTATAAGGACTTCAAATTCAGTGTGCTATGCAGCACCTCTGCTATCATATGTTGAAATCCTGTGATAAGAGCACTATAATTAGGAAGCTTAGCTGAAAAATTGGGTAGGGGAAGCTCTTCTATTGCTTAAGTATAGTGGATTTGTCAAAGGGTAAAGTGTTCTCTGACTTGCTGTGTGTTCCTCAACGAACTTCATGATAGACATCTGGGGTTAAATGAAAGGAACTGCACTGCTGAAAAGCAGGAATATACTGAAAGGGGGAGGGGAACAATCTTTTCTGTACTAACAGGTGGATGCCAAAAAATCCTCCAAAATGGAGCATTTTGAAGAAGAGTTTTTGTTTCCTTTCTCTTGTACTCTGTTGCAATGAGAAGCAGCTGTAGGATCTGTAAAGTGTGGACTTCACTCTAGGATACGCATCTATTTATCACTTCCAATCAAATCTAGGAGAGCTATACGGATTTTTTAGTAACACCTAGAAAAATCGTTTGGGGAATCTTAAATCTACTAAATATTTGCTGAATGAAGAAAGAATCCCAGACAGGCAGAAGTTCATGTGTAACATTTTGCCTCACACTAGGATAATGGCTGCAAATTTCTAGAGCTTCAGCTGTTTAATAAGGCATTCCCTAACTCAGTCCAGCAGCCAGAGCCAAGAACAGAAGAAGCGCCTGTTCCTGTGATGCTTTTTCCTTTCCTCTCTCAGGCTGTTCCCTCAGAACCCTTCCCTGCTTGTTAGGCTCTAATCTAGCTCAGTGCCCCGATTTCTGCTGCACTCACTGGGGCTGAGCAAGGACCCATCTGTAGGAGGTTGTTTGCTATATGTTTAGAAAAATCAGAGAAATCACATTATCTCACTGCTAGCTGAATATAAATAGTTTTTTCCAAACACAGAATAGACTAGTTATATAGATCTTTATCTGTTTGGTTGTTGTTTTGGGGTTTTTTAGCACATCAGCCAAGGGCTACATTTAATCTTCATTCAATACTACACATATTTCATTTCACTGACCAGAGAAGTTTGTTACTGAATTTAGATAAAGATGATATCAGTCAGTCTTATATTTATCCTAACTCAAGCAACTAGCACTTTCAGGAATGACTAGAAAAGCTACGTTAGATCTCGGCACTTTCATTAGACTCTTCAGTGTGTTTTGCCTCCCACAAAAGAGAAATATTATTTTTTTTTAAATTGTTATTATTTTTCCCTAATGTGATGTGCTAGGAGGACAGACTCAGCAGCAAGAGCAATGCAGACTATCTGGAGGACCTTGATTGGTAAGAAAGAGTAGCAGATGGTCTAACGAAAATATATTAAAACAAAACAACAAAAGTCCCGCACAGGAGATCTTCTTGTTGTTGACATTTTACTTTTATGTTGTTTATCAATCTTGTCTGGTTAGATTACTATCTCTTCAGCTCAGGAATGAAGTCTTAACGTGTTTATGCAGCGCCAGCTCAACGGGGCCCCCATCTTGAGAAAGGGTCTTTTGGATGCTGCTCTTACTCAGATAAATAGCAGTGATAATAAAGTTCATCATGTCTGGTTTTAATCGTTTTGAAAGTTCCTTGAGCAAGAAGAGAGGTGCCTCAAAGAGAACAGAAAAAAATGAAGTGAAATGAGTAAAATCCCCATGATCTGTTGCCTGTGGTGCTTTTTAATTGCATGTGTGTCTTGTAAATCTTTTTGTACAGCTCCATTTTATCCAAGCGTGTACAACCACATCAGAGTTTTTACAAGGGTTTGTATCAACGCATACTGTGATTTATACTTGGATAGTAAAGATGATGACTACCAGAGGGGTTTTTTGGTTTATATAATCCTAGCCTCTCAGCCTTGTAACTCGCTCGATGTCTGTTTTGCAGCGCAGAGAAGTGATATAAACTCTGCGCATAGACTTGTTTGGCTTTTCCTTCTCTCCAAGTCATTGAAGCATACCCACGTGAGCTGCCACCCACTCCCCTGCCTGCATACCTGCTCATTTTCCTTCCTGATTTGTAGTAGCCTTGGTTGTTTGGTTTTTTTTCTCAAGTTTCGTTACAAGTGGAATTGAGGAGCAGAATAAATAAGGGTGAACTTGATTCCGTACAGCTCTGCTGTGAAAAATGCAGCTCACTTGTGTCTAGAAATTGGGTCAGGTTTTAATTGCATTGTCAGGGGTAGTTAACACTTAAATAGTTTGCCTCTCAGTATAAAAGGGAACAAAAATGAATTTCCTAGTATCTTTTTCAAGCACTTAAATACAGTATGTATGTATAAATGTGAAGTACAATAGGTCTAGAAATCCCTACAAACCTTTAATTACTTGGAAGTGGTCTGTTTTCTTCTCTACAAAATGAGCTAAGGTGTTTTTTTTCTTTCCAATTATGTGTGTTGTGGCGTTTCTACAGTGAACTTCTTTCTCCTGAGTGTTGCTCTTCTGAAGAGACAGACAAGTTTCCTTCACCTGAGGCAGAAAGTAACATTTTTTTGATGCATTTTTGAATAACGTTTGTAACAGTCTAGCAGATTAAGGAGCTGAAGTCCTTGATCACTTGACCGTGCTGCCTCATTCTTCTGCCTTTGACTGCCTTCCACAGCCTGAGTCACACTTCTGCCCTCGTCTTTATCCACAGGGGTTGTGTAAGTGAATAACTGCATATGCTTTCCTTGCTGCACCGCATGGGGTCATTGGGTTTGGCTCTCCTCTTAACTGTAGTTCAGGTGAAGGATCTGATGGCAAAGGATTTATTGTTTCTCTGGTTATGTAGTGGAATACTCAGTTATAATAATTTCTGTTCAGTAAATGCATTAACCGAATTAATATTGTTAAAGTTGGTGGAAAGGCAGCTTCCGTGGCATCTTTGAGGGGGAATATTCTTACCAGGAGATGCATGCAGACTCGCCATGAAGTCAGTATTTTGTCTGGTGGAAAGCAGCCCTCAGCAGTGGCAGGAACCTGTGGGATAGGCAGTAATCACCTAAAGACATTTAGAAATGGGTGTAAATCTATCAGCAGAAGGGGTTGTGTCTTTGTTGGCTCGTTGTTTTTCTGTGGTTTAAAGTTTTAGTTGTGGATTTCTTTGAGTGATCTGTGTGAGCCAGGACTTCCCAGAAAACCACTTGCCTTCATCTCCGTAACATAGCCAGACCTCTGAATTCTATCCTGTTTCTTTTAAGATTAATTAAACCGTAAAAGTCACATCAAATACCCTTCCCTCTCTAATGCCAGCTTTGCCTAGGATAAGTGTAGCTAAAAAAAAAATTCAAAATGAAAATAATCTTTTCCTTTTGCTGATAGTGTTTTCACGTTTCAAGATAAGCTGTTGCAGCAAACTGATTTGGAATAGGAGTAAAATCAAAAGATACAAACTAGGTCTTGACTTCACGCTGGTTTGGTACAAAGGAGGCGGTGTGAGATCGATTGCAGTGTTACAGCTACAGAGGCAAATTTGCTTATCGATAGCTGGGCTCCAGTTTTTATTCATAGCTGTAAGACATGTGGGTCCCCACAGCCATTGCTTGAATGAAATGTGCTGATAGTGGAGACTTTCACTTAGCTGGTCAAGCCCACGCTAATCCTGAAAATTTTGAAATGATCTCCTTATGCTGAAAAATATTTAAA